>JAJMFV010000356.1:0-28267 GCA_030568425.1 Ambrosiozyma llanquihuensis
AACGATATTCTTCCATCGAATTTGAAGAGCGACATGGAATATAAGAGCCATTTGAACAAGTTAATAAGGAGAGGATCCTTATCTAGAAGCTCTAATAGTATTATGAACCAAGAATCCTTTATTGGTTCTTGCTCAGTTGCTTCGAATTTCATGACCTCGTCAAAGATCCCAGAAAACATAAATGAGATAGATTCCGTTGCAATGGGGCAGTGGAAATTGAGAAATATTGTTGGAAGAGGAGCATTTGGAGTGATTAGGGACTCAGTTAACACTTACGATTCAGAAAAACATAGAGCAATAAAGATCATCAATATAAGACATTCCAAAGAGTTCGAGGAACGATTCAAGACTGAAATTTTGATGTGGTCTTTATTGGAACATGAGAATATCTTGAAGTTGTATGATTTTTTGTTAACACCTAACTGGTTTTTTTTATCAATGCCTTTGATCAAAGGGGGATCTTTGTTTGAGCTGGTTCAGAACTGGGAGTTCCATAAAATGAGGTTTCCTTCACGATTTGACAAAGTAAGAAGTTTCTTGATAGATATAGCAAAGGGATTGAGGTACCTTCATGAGCATGGTATGTTCCATGGTGATATGAAGTTGGAGAATTGTCTAATAGATGTAGAAAATGATGATCGGGTTCTTCTCTGCGATTTTGGCATGTGTGATTTTTATGACCAGGGAGAGAAAGACAAAGTTGTTTTCAATGACCTTTCGAAAAAACTGCTATGCATGGAATCCGTTGTTTCAGAAACATACTCGCCAGCCAGTATCAGCAGAAATTCGTCGTACCTGCAGTTGAGAAGATTCACGGATTCTGTATCCTCTTTGTCAAATAAACCAGGATGCTCAACTACGAACAGACTAAAGGAGGGCTGGTCTTCAAACCTGTTACCTGATCCTCTAATAGGGTCTCTGCCCTATGCTGCTCCTGAGCTATTACAGCCTATCAACCCGATTGGAAGGTTGAGCAGCTCGACCGATATTTGGGCCTTTGGCGTTGCATATTTTGCCCTTGTATGTTTACATCTTCCATTTGTTCATAATTTCGAACCTCGATTGAGACTAATGATTTTGAATTATGATTATAAGATCAGTTCGTTCGAATCGGAATTATCCCAGCTGGAAAGCAACGTTCAACTGAAGTTGATGAAACTATTGGATGGTTGCCTTGAAAGAGATTGCAGGAAGAGATTGGAAGCGAATGAGATAATACTTTTACTAACGAGTTTATGATGTTATGACCTTAGAGATATGATCTATTTATTACTTTTATATTAACTGTTCCGATGAATAATATATTAAACCAGTTCTATAGTATACGTCTCTTTGAGCAGCTAACTGACACAACCTATTCCATCGAAGTAACCGTTTCAAAGAGAGAGATATGACTAAATCGAGAATCCAATTTATCAAAATTACCTTTTTGAGAGTAATGGCCAGGCGACCTGTTCAGAATCTCATTTAGTTCCACGTCCGTGAGCTGATTATTTTCTACTTCTTTTGTTTTCAATTTCTGTCCATTCAAAAACTCTTTCAAATCATTAAGTAAGTCGCTGTCGTTTATAGTCACATTACTTATCCTATTGCCAAAGTTCAGTAAGTTTTTAAAATCTCCACGTTGAATAATCAACCTTTCCAATTTTCTTTTTGAATCTGCTCTGGCTAGAAGAATTTCTTCGATTGTATTAGCTGCGACAAGTCTATAGACCAAGCAAGGCATTGTCTGACCTATTCTATGAATTCTATCCATTGCTTGTAAATCCACTTGTGGATTCCAATCAGAATCAAACAAAATAACGGTATCACTTGCCACCAAGTTGATACCCAAACCACCAGCTCTTGTAGATAATAAGAATATTTTTGCAGCTGAGTCATCACTCTTATCGTTAAACTTATCGATTTGCTCCGACCTTTCCGACTCGTCCACTGAGCCATCAATTCTATAAGATTCCTGATTTAAGATCTCCCTCAAATAATTCTGGATAATATCAAGCATTGAAGTAAACTGCGAGAATATCAATACTTTATGCTTGGAACTTACAAGTTTTGGCAGTAATTGATTCAATATTTTTAGCTTGCAAGAGTTTTCAACCAAATCTTCGGTCAACTTGGAATCATCATTCCAAGGAGAAAAGAATATATAAGGAGAATCACAGACCAATCTTAATTGCATCATTAAATTTTTCAACTTTTTGTGAGATACATTCTTGTACACAAATTGGAAGTGTTCATCTAGCTTTTTATCTGTTATTGGATTATCAGAGCTCAACTTTGAATCAACATACCTGCCTATATATTCGTCGTTGGATATGAGTCTCTGGTTTGCAAGTCTATTGAACAATAGATAATCTTTGAAACTCTGCTTCAGCAAAAGAGGGAAAAAGGTTTTTGCCAATATTGATCTATAATATGACTCTTGCATTGCAGACAATTTACAGTGAATAATGTACTCTCTTTTTGGAGGTAGATTCGAAATGACATCTTTCTTCAATCTTCTCAATAAGAACGGCCTCAAGATTGTATGCAAATTATTGATCAATGCCTTCTGTATTTCTATGTTGACTAACGAATTAAACTCTAAATTTTCTTGGTCACTTTGGTCATTTTTTAGATTATCCAAATTAGTGAAATCAAACCAACTTTGAAACATATCAATATCATGGAAAATTTCGGGTAAAATAAAATTCAAAAGAGACCAAAGTTCATTCAAGTTATTCTGTAAAGGAGTACCCGTTAAAAGCAGTCTATTTGAGGTCTTTAATCTTTTAAGTTGCCTAATCAATAAACAACTGGAATTTTTCAATCTGTGGCCCTCATCGACAATCAGAAACTTCCAGCTCTTAGTATTCAAATAACTGAAGTCTCTAATGCAAATCTCATATGAAGTAATAATAATGGAATAGCTGTTGAAATTTCTTTTCAAGGAGGCCCTTCTAGTTTTGGATCCGACGTAACCAAGAACTGAAAGAGAAGGGGCAAATTTTTTGACTTCGTTCACCCAGTTGGAGACAGTTGAAAGTGGACAACACACCAAATAGGGACCTCTAATACCTTGCTCAAAAAGAAACGCAATCAAAGAAATACACTGCAAAGTTTTTCCTAAGCCCATTTCGTCAGCAAGAATTCCGTTTAAACCATTCTGATATAGCGTAATCAACCATTCCATGCCTGCTATTTGATAATCTTTCATTGTACCAGAAATCAATGATGGCTGATTGAATTTCGAGATGTTTTCTGTTGAAGAATGCTGCAATTTCACCTTGATTTCCTTCTTCATAGGATTGTTAGATAAATTCTTTATGCCGTTCTTCAGACCAGGGTCTGTTAGCTTCGACTGGGTCAAAGGTGTCTGTCTTTTAGATTTCTTCAGTTTGGGCTGTTGTGCACTTATTTCTGCTGAATCATGACTAGTGGGTTCATGTTCTCCAACGACTTTAGCATCTATGGAGGAGTCTAATAAAGTATCGGCTATAATACTACTGAACACCTGAGATCTCTTGACTAGTTCCTGCAATTTTAGCAGTTTTGTGGAATTAGATAAATGTTTGAACTTCTCAAACTCACTGTCCTTTTCATTTTTGCTTTCTTCGTCTTTCAGTAGTTTGATTATTCGTTGCTCTTCTTGTTGATCTTCCTCTGATTCCTTGTCGATCTCGATGTCTCGCTCATTTTGCGTTATTATATCCTCTGAGCTACTTGGAAGAGGAAAGGACGAAGAAGCTCCATCTGAAGAGAAGTCAAGTGGCGGCAAGGTCATCAGCTGCAGAGGTATGATATAGAGATATAGATCGACCAACCCTCCTCATTGAAGCTCTGGAAGGGTTGTTTGTGTCTGGTGAGTCTTCAAACAGGCCTCACCGCATCCCACCTGCCAGACGCGTCACACCTCTGCACCGCCTCCCCCAAATTGGCGACCTTCCAAAATTCGCACTCAGCTTTGCACAAAAAAAACCAACAAACAAATCAGAACAACTGAAACCAGCTCAATTCACGTCTGCCAAACCCACTCTCGCACTGGAACTTCAGCTTCTACACCACCCTCTGTTTCTCAAGAACAAGTCATAATGTCGGAACAAATAGAGCAGCAAAAGGAGCATGAAAAAACTGAAACTCCTTCTGCTCCAGTCATCTCGCAGGCTGACTTGGATTCCCAAATGGAAAAACTAGCCCAGGATGCAAAATCTTATATCGCAAGACAAACCAAACCTGTTATAATCCCGTCTTTTGCTAAGTGGTTCGATATGAATAGTGTCCATGAAATTGAGAAAAAATCTTTGCCAGAATTTTTCAGTAATGAATCCAGATTCAAAACAGCCAACGTTTATAAAGAATTTAGAGATTTCATCATCAATGCGTATAGGTTGAATCCATTGGAATACCTGACTGTCACTGCTGTTAGAAGAAACTTGGCTGGAGATGTTGCATCAATAATGAGAGTGCATGGTTTTCTTTCAAAATGGGGTTTGATTAATTACCAAATTGATCCTAAAACAAAACCATTCAGCTTGGGCCCGCAGTACACAGGCCATTTTCAAATCACGTTGGATAAACCAAACGGACTGGAACCTTTCTTACCCAAGGACGTGACAATTAGCGATAAGAAGGAAGAAGCGTACACAAATGGCCAATCTAAAAAACAAAAATTGAATGATAGTTCCCCATCTTCAAGTTCTTCCATACCTATCAATTTAGAACTAAGACACAACATTTATGACTCAACTCAGGATGCTTTCACGCTTAGAAATGAGGATATTACCAAAAATAATACCTTGACGGGACTAAAGCAACTATATTGTAATATAACCGGTAACGAAATAACCGAAACCAGATATCATAACTTGAAAATAAAACAGAACATATCATCCAGAGCATTCGAAGATGGTCAATTTCCTTCTGGTTTCAAAAGTGCAGATTTTGTAAAGCTAGATAAAACGTTTGTTAGCTCAGATGCAAAACCTTGGTCTGATCAAGAAGTTCTTCTTTTATTAGAAGCCATTGAAATGTACGGTGAAGACTGGAATGCAATTTGTGGACATGTCGGTTCAAGAACCAAAGAACAATGCGTTGGCAAGTTTATCCAGTTGCCTATTGAAGATCGCTATTTGGAAAAGCAACTATCTAAGGCAAGTTTAATTGAGTTTTCAAAGGAGAAAATCTCCAGGGCTGAGTTATCGTTAAAGGATCAATTAAAAGCAAAGATAATTGACAAAAGTGCGAATGTTCCTGCTTTAGTGATGTCTTCTAATGCAAAGATGGATGAGGAGTATAATAAGGAATCTAAGTTACTAAACTCGATTCTAGAATTATCATTGAAGAAGTTTGAAATAAAATTCGACGAAGTGAAGCAGTTTGAAGAGTTGCTTTTGAAAGAAAGAAAACAACTAGCACTTGAAAAGCACACCTTATTTTTGGATAGATTGTCTTTGAGAAAACAAGTGGAATCTGTTCGCTCCAAATTAATTCAGGCAAGCCAATTGGGAGCTACAGACGAAGGTTTATTGTTGTGTGAGGAGGCCAAGGTTGAATCCAACAAGGCTCCAAGAATTATCGTAAACAAGAAGAGCGAGCTATCCAAACTAGAACTAGAAAACCAAAATATTCCAAATGGTGATGATGAACTAGTTGAAGAAGAAGAGGATGATACTACTAAGGTTGAACCTTTAAGCATAATTGAACCTCAAAAGTTCTCATTATGGAGTGCCTAGTTCAATGCAGAAGATGCAATTTCTCATCTACCCTCCAAGAAGTTGCTGTTTTTGTTTTCATGTTATCCCTAGTATATTATCATAGCTATATCTATTGTATTTTAACCATATCTTTTGAATTATCCACAGCACCGTCTAGTGTCTTATTTATCAAAACTCACCATCTCATTCCTTGCGCCACAAATGGTGCACCCACCGCACAAGCCGCGATTGGTGTGTTTCACCGGTGCGCTTTCGAAGATGAACAAAAAACAGAGTGGCAAAAGATCCAAATTGTCCTTTATGAAGTTGCTTATTCCGATGAGAGCAACTACGCCATATACATAGACAAACTCAATGACCACTCCTAGTATTGAAGAAGCCAGAACGGCTGTCGAGAACAAAGATTACAATGCAGCAGAATTAATCTACCAGGAGATCTTAACGGTGGATCCTAAGTCTTTGGACCTCAAACATGAGAAGGCAGTTGAATATCAAGAATCTGCAATTTTAGAACTTGGTGCTTTGTACAAGTTACAGAATGCGTCTGATAAAATAGTTGCTTTGATTACAAAGGCAAGAGATATTATGACTTCATTTGCCAAATCTAAAACTGCAAAGATAATCAAGTCTCTCATTGATTCACTGGAGGCCTTAAATACTGCCGATTCGATCAATCTTACAATAAATGTCACCAAAGATTGTATCGCATGGACAATTGAAGAGAAAAGAACCTTTTTGAGACAATCACTACAGTCTAGACTAGCCGAATTATACTACAAGAAACATAATTACCAAGAGTCTTTGACCATCTTGAACTCACTTTTGAAGGAATTGAAGAAATTGGACGACAAGTCGTCTTTAGTAGAGGTTCAATTATTGGAGGCTAAAAACTACTTTCAATTGAAAAACTTTGCAAAAGCAAGAGCTTCTTTGACTTCTTCAAGAACCTCTGCAAATGCAATTTATTGTCCTACTCAATTACAAGCAGAACTAGATTTGATGAGTGGTATATTGCACGCGGAAGATAAGGATTTCAAAACAGGATTTTCTTATTTTTACGAGTCTTTCGAGAATTATCAATTGCATATCTCTGAAGGGGACTTCAAAACCATCAAAGTCCTGAAATATATGTTATTATGTAAGATTATGCTTGGTGACTTGCAAGATGTCGAATCCATTTTAAAGAACAAAAACTGTTCGAAATATCAAGATAATAGAGAGATCGAAGCTATGAAATCCGTTTCTTCTGCCTATTCAAACAGATCATTGAAAGAGTTGGAAGTGAGTCTAAAAGTTTACAGTGCTGAATTGACACAAGATTTAATAATCAGATCCCATTTATCGGATTTGTATGATTCTTTATTCCAGCAAAATTTATTGAAGTTGATCGAGCCTTATTCACATATTGAAATATCTCACATTTGTTCGATGATCGGGTTATCCAAAAACATAATTGAATCAAAGCTAAGCAATATGATATTAGATGAGGTTTTCTATGGAGTTATAGATCAAGGTAATGGCTGGTTAATAATCTACGATGAACCACAAAAGGATGAAATTTATGATTTGAGTTTGAATGTTATAAAGAATATGTCAACGGTTGTTGATTTGCTATATGAAAAGGCTTCTCTTCTAGATTAATTTATTTTCTCTTACTCGGATTTCATTCTTCCTTTCCGTTTTCTGTATTTCTACATATTTTTTAGATATTGTGTCTATTTCGTGACGCAAAACAGAAGTACAAAATGAATTTAACAATGTATTAATACATCTATCTATCAAGCATATAAATAAACATTCAATCAGTAGAATGATGCTGTGAAAGTATAACTACTTGTTTTCCATGAATCCATGACACTAAAACAGAAGAGTATATGCCACCACGAGATCGAAAATCGATGCCATCAGTAATGAATTGGAGATCACAACAAACCTCTACTATTCATCCTTTTCTGTTTATCTCTGTAAACCCTAAGAACAATGACGCCGATATAAGAGACAACAGCGAATAATATAATATAGAGGGTAACTTTTATTGTCTTCCATACAAGTTTTCCAAACCAGCCAATAAAGCCTCTTTCATCACCGTACTTCTCGAGGTCTTTTTCCTTCACAATTCGTTCCTGTCTTCGTAATCTTGCTAGTGTCTTTCTTCTATTTCTTTTTTTCACTCTTGTGTTTCTTCTTCTATGAATACGCTCTTTGATTTCTGGGCTTGTTTCCTTGTCCAATTCGTATTCTTCCTTCAAAAGATCGGTGTCTATCTTTTCCAAGATTTTATCAATCGATTTGATTGGTTCGCCAGCTGAGTCTTTCAAGGCACTAACATGAATAAAATATATATCAACAGCTTCGAATAGTTGACCGTTTTCAGCGGAAACACCAATATAAGGAAGCGAAGGAATATTTCCAATAATATATTCTTTTGAAGAAAAGCAACCGGTCCAATGTCCATCACCATGTAAATCAAAATCAATCTCCAATGAGTTAGATTTTCTGAGATAAGTTAGTTTCATCTTTGAGATGCCCCCATCTTTGACATTATAAACCTTACGGAGACTGCAGCCCCCGATTTCTGTTTCTAAACCATCAGTGATTTTGTTGTACTTTTTAGATTGACCATCATTGGGCTGAATTGAAACGTATGGAAATTTGAGTTTAGATAACTTACGTGAGTTCTTGAAAGTATCAATAAAAACACCCAAACCGTTATAATCCCCTTGCATACCAAATGTATCCCCTTGGTTTAATGGTTTATCGGTTAGCCAGACAGCCATACCATCACCAACGACATCTGCCCTCTTCTGTTCACCATGTATTCTGAAAGAGATTTCAATTTGGAAGGCATCCGAATCGCCCTGTTGGATAGGGGATTTTGAAAAAACATAACCGACAGCATTTGGTCTCTCGGTAACTAATGCAATTGAGTCCGAATATCTATGCAGCACCATATCACCACCATTTTCGTAGTTGTAAAATGATAATGTGCTTGGATCCAAAAAGGGTTTTTCAAATGTGAGCTGAGATATCGGAGTTTTTATGATTTCGTTGTCCTTGACCAACTCACTCACATCTGCACCAATGAAGTTTTGATTTTCAGATTCATCTTCTATAGTTTGGTCGATCTTTTGAGACTTACCAAAAAATAATTTGTAGAATAATACCAGTAAGATCAGACCCAGTATTATTCTTGCTCTGAAGGTCAGTTGGGAGTTGAATCTCTTTACGCTCCTTATAAAGGAAGGAGAGTTATGGCGATTTGGATATATATCCATGGCTCTTGTGTAGTGATTCTGCCAACGAGAAGGAAATAGGATGCAGCAAGGCAAAGAGTTATTGGTGTCTTGAAAAGGACGAAAGTAAAGCCAAAGGAGAAACTGCCAGTGAGCTGGAAGCCTCTGTAAGGTCTGGAAGTTTGGAAATTTGTCGTGTTGTCTCTTCTCTCAGCAGCTGGACAAAAACGCTGCGGGTAATCAACTCAAAAACACACACACACCCTGAGCTTACCACTCGGCTGGCCATTACTCTCTCGCCATACAGCATCCAATACAGTCAAAAACATAAAGATGGTAGTTTATTCACTATACATGATATCCAAGTCGGGGTCTCTTCTCTATCAAAAGGACTTCAGCGTGCTCAATTCTCCAATCACAAAACAGAACTCAAACGACTATTTGGTGATCGCAGGTACCTTGCACGGTGTCCATGCGATTTCCTCGAAAATCACCCCTACAGAATCGATCAATGCAAACAATACAAGTAGATACAATTCAAATAGATTCGGACTCAGGTCTATCTGTACGGATCTATTCAATATCCACGTTAACCAGACGGTTACCGGTCTCAAGATCATTCTCTTCACTTCTCCTGATGTGAGCGATACGAGGGCATACCCTCTATACGACTCAATATACGCATATTATTCTGACTATGTGTTGAAGAACCCCTTCTACAGAGTGGAGATGCCAATAAGGACCAAGCTATTCGACGACAAGTTGCTTGCAACTATCACCGGGTTCAACTCGATCTGAACTCAAACTCGCCGCTCCAGAGGGAAAACGGAAAGAAAAACTTTTTTGTTGCATTTTTAGGTAATTTAATTAAAATTCGATTTAATTTGTCAAGACGTTTTTTCTTTGTGCTTTGTAATTATTCATCTCTCCTTCAACTTGATTATCATCATCATCCTTCACTGATTGTTTCTGTCACAAAATATGAGAGATATTATAATTTTCTCGGGTTCTTCCAATTTACCTCTAACAGAGAGAATATGTAGACATTTGGGTCTTCCATTGGGTCAAGTTGAATTGAAGAAGTTTGCCAATGGTGAGACTTCGGTGCAATTCATGGACTCTGTTAGAGAAAAAGATGTGTTTATCATTCAATCTGCAGGCTCGGGTATTGCAAATGACAATTTCATCCAGTTGTTGATCATGATATCTGCCTGTAAAATTGCATCTTCCAAAAGAATTACAGTTGTTTCTCCATTTTTCTTCTACTCCAGACAAGTTGAATCTCCTTCAAGCAAAAAAGGTATTCCATCGTTATCATCAAATAATAAAAACCTTTTCCTTGACAGTGTTCCTCCTTCTCCAAGACCATTGTCCCGTTCAGGCTTGCATGCAGATACCAAAATTCCCCTACCATCTCCAGGTTTTTTGTTGTCCCAACCTGCAACCACAAGCACAACCACAAACACAACCACCACCAGCAACAGCAACAACAACACCAGCAACTCCTCTAATATTGCTTCCCCATCTCCTCTAAATCCTCTACTGTCCAGATTACAGTCCTCTGCACCATTAGCCTCTGCTACTCAATCATCCACACCTGTCCAGACTCCACAAAAACCTCAAGATAGCAATACCAGCTCTACTCATTACAAGAGCTGGGTCGCTCAATCTGGTACTCTTATTGCTAATCTATTGGTTTCTGCAGGTGCAGACCACATAATAACCATGGATTTACATGAACCACACTATCAAGGTTTCTTTGACATCCCAGTTGATAACTTATACTCAAAATCACTCTTGCAGCATTATATCGTGAACTATATTCCAGACTATAAAAACTGTGTCATTGTTTCACCTGATGCTGGTGGAGCCAAAAGAGCCACTGCTGTTGCCGATTCATTAGCTTTGAAATTTGCGATGGTGCACAAAGAGAGAAGATTGAAGGTTTCTTCAAACAACCATCATGAACATCATCACCTCAATGGTACCTCTACACCACAAGGAGATGATTTGATCTTATCACCATCTTTCAACAGTCTCTCGATGGGACATTCGAGCTCAAATCTCTCCTTGAACACAATTCCTGGAAACAATGGTGACAAGATTGTGGCAACAACCATGTTGGTTGGTGACGTTCGAGACAAAGTGTGTGTGATTATCGATGATCTTGTCGATACTGCCAATACAGTTGTTAGAGCATCCAGACTATTGAAGGACCAAGGTGCTAAATATATTTATGTTGTGACAACCCATGGTATTTTTAGTGGTGATGCCTTAAAGAAAATCAAGAATTGCAGTTCGGTTGATAAAGTTGTTACTACCAACACTATTGATCAAGAAGAGCATGTCGTTGATTACAGTGTGATGGGTGGTTCGCTTGAAGTGTTAGACGTTTCAAAGTTCTTTGCTGAAGCTATTAGAAGAATCAATAATGGTGAATCAGTTTCCATTATTTACGATCAAGGTACATAATCTCCACTTTTAGATTAATTGCCTCATTTTTTTTTCCGAATATAGATTACATTATTTTGTAAAGGAAAATTGACAACAATTCTGAGGTCAAAGAGAAAAGCACAGTTTGTAATCTAAGTAGTGAACTTGTCGTAATTCTGGGAAAAAATGAACAACAACAAACGCTTCACAATATTACAAGAAGCTAGAAAGACGAAAATAGATTACAGAAATGATGGCCTATCCGGTGTGGTAAGAGCAATTAAATTAAAGGGATATTGATATACATATTCTAAATAAGGATATTCTTGTTACGTTTATACTTGTCATAGTTTTGTAGCTATAGTTAAATATTCTGAACCAGTTTTTCTCTTTGCTTTTCCTCATCAAGTTTCTGTAAATCCTTTTCGGTGATCAAATGGTGTACATGATCATCACTAATGATCAGCTTGTCTTCGTCTTCATAATGGCAATCCTGGATATGATGAATGAACTCATCCTGAACAACATCAGCCATTTTAATTCTTTCTTCAGGTTTCAAAGCAAGCATGTTAGAAATCAATACTCTAGAACTTGATGGTAACATTCTAAAAAGCCTATAAGGACCAGCCACTTTATTTTTACCATTTTCATCCACCCATTCTTTTGGTTCTGAGACAAATGCTTTATATGAAGGATCAGTAGATTTTGGCAATTTCCAAGGGAACCGGCGTAAGATCATACAGCAGAAGATAATAGCTAATGACCAAACGTCAACGGCTCTTGCATCGTAGGTAGACATTCCCAGACACTCCGGAGCCAGGTATGGGTCCGAACCAACCAAACCAGAAGCTTTGATTTTATCTCCGATACTGTTCAGCCTCTGGATTTCTAAGTTTTCAGGTTCTTGAACTTTCTCCATCAAAACGGGATCAAAGACAAAGGACGAGCCAAAATCTATTATTTTTAAGATACCATCCTTCGTAACTACACAGTTGTCCAACTTTAAATCTCTATGGGCTAAACCTATCGAATGCAAATATGCGACACCGTTAACCATTTGCTTAAAATAACAGTATATTTCATGCTTGGTCATCATACCGCTCATAACAATCGTAAAGAAATCAAACGGACAATAATCCATCACTATTAAGAATAAATTGGTGTGGGTTTCATTATCTGTTAACAATTCAAAAGTTCTGATCACATTTTGATGTTTCAGGACAGAGGACATGCTGAATTCCTTTTCAATTTTCTTTTTATATTCGTATCTAGATTCTTTTGCCGACTGTGCTTTGAATTTCTTAACGGCATATATTTTATGATTAACGGGATTCGTGGCTATCAAAACAGATCCACCAGCTCCTTCACCTGCTATACCAGATTCGTCTCTTGGAATAACACCATACTTGACCACCAATTTTGCAATCACCTCATCTTCATCTATATGTGAAGGTACATTAGTTAATGTATCCACCGATGACGATTTGGATGAGATGGTATGATGTTGTGGTTTATCAGGAATGTGTATCTTAAATTTCTCTAATTTATCATTTAATTTTTTGAAACTATCTTCAGGAGATCTTCCTGGCTTGAAGAATCTTTTCAATTTCAATTTTCTACTGCTGCTATGATCACTGACACCTGTAGTTCCTGTTGCCGATGATGTCAATGAATCGAAAGAGGCATTTGATCTAAGAGAAGAGGCATATTTCATCGGAGAGGAAGATAGCGTTGCTGAAGAAGGTGACAGAGTATTACCATCGGAGCTGTTTAGAAAGGTTTTACTTGAATTTGATTTCTTGAAAAGTCTTGATAGTATCTTCCCTCCTCCAGATGATTTGGAGTTTGCATTTTGCCGTTGGTGTCCTTGTTGTACTTGCTGTCCTTGAGTTGGCATTGGAATTGGTTTTTCCGTGGTTGGCTCAATCACTTGGGGAATTGGAACATTCGGTAATGAGGATGCCATTCTAGAGGCTCAATATATGTGATGTTTATCTAGTTCAGATTGTGAAAGAATGTTGGGATCCTGTAAGGAGTAAGCAATAGATATCCCAATGTGCAAATTAATAAGTGCTATTAGTGAAGTATTATGTCTGATGGTTAATTTGCTTGAGGCTCGGCATGGGAGAGAATCACATTTTTACGGTTATAAAGCTCGGCTCTATGGGCTGCACCGTCGGACAAAGCGTGGGCGGTTCTGGTCCTGAAGAACATGGAAGCTACATAGATCGGTTAATTCACAGAGACAGTACCTTGTTTAGGATACAGCCTGATGGCATCAATTGCTCAATTTCGTCATGGCAGACTCAAGAGACGATGAATCGGTGGGTGGAATGTGTAATCGGCCCAATAATGCAACCTGGAAGCTGATCAACCCAACATCTTCAACCCTGCACTCCCCGCATGCTGCTTTTTTCTGGTTGAGATTTTACTTAGATATATATATATGTTACTCTTAATCATTTAACAGCTGTTCATTAGCAGGCTAAATAAACTTCTTTACCGGACTACAAAGCTTTCGGATTTTCCAGTGAAACCCTTTACTTTCTCCTTCTCCGGGTGGTCCCGCGTGACTTGCTCTCATCAGCGATGGCGCACAGTTATTTTAGAATTGAGCGAGCCCAAGGCCGGGACCAGTGTTTCGGTGGTTGCTTTGCATAATATTAAATGTGGTATTAGATAATCAATACATATACAGGTAGGTATATGATATATATGATACGTAGCTATATGAATGCTATCAGTTGAAGTTTGTTGCGTGTGATTATGAATCGTATGAAAGAGTGTGCATTAATCAAGCGGAATTGCCCCAATCCCAGAATCGTTTCGAATCCCTCCGTAATTTGGATCCAATCTTGGGTAGCAAACCATCATCCTCAGCCTCATTTCCATTGGAATCACCATTTGAGTGGTCTCTTGGTGACTTGCTACCGTTGGTGCCTCCATGGCCATAATCTGCATCGAGTGGTTCAATGGCGCTCTCTTCAATAACGGTTTTAGAAACACCTCTAACACTGACAATATTTTCAATCAAACCACCAGATCCATTACCATTGCTGTGAATGGAATGTGATATAGATCTAGAAGAGAAACCATCCTCCAAGTCGTTTATTGCATTGGGTCTTGGAATAGGAATTGAGGAAACACCAGCAGATCTAGAATCTGATCTTACATCAGACAGATCAATTGCAATCTTAGAATTATATGCACGACTATTTGTGTTAGCTCTTGTCTTCTGCGAAGACAAAGAGGAAGACGAGGATGGTACCAAGGGCACTCCCCTATCTGTAACGGAAACATCTACCACACGAGTAGTACCTTCTGGTTGCAGTTGCAGCGTTGGTCTGTCAGTATTGGTAGACAACCTTCTTTCAGCATTATCAAGTACACCATGAACAAAAGCTTCAGCTTCTGTCAATCCGACAGAACCGTAGACAATAGCTGGAGAGTTCGGACATGATAACGGAGTTTCACTTCTTCTCTCCGGGTTGACTTTACTCAATATGTTATCTGTACTCAACTGGTTCTCATCGCTGGCATCCGGAACTAATTGAGGTTGCTTTTTAATGGTAACATGAGTATTCTTAGTTTGCAAAGGTGATGATGCCAAGTTCGAAGGTTTGATTCCATTCGCAGTGGTTGAAGTGATTTTATGTAAATCATTGATCGGCGTATCTCTATTTTGACTATCAATGGAATCTCTCTTATGATAATAGAGAGGGGTGTCAGAAGATTTAGTGGAGTTCCAACTAGATTGTCTCACAGGTTCCGGTCTTGAAGTATAAAGTGAATGCAAGTAGGATGTGACATTTCTTCTACCTAATGGACCAGGGTGGCTTCTTTTGATATCCTTATCAACATCGATATAAACGTCACTCTCATCGATAATTTCTTCACCGATAAGTTCTTCAATCACATCTTCCAGTGTTAAAACACCTCTAGCTCCAGAATCCAAACCAGGGGTTTCACTAACAACAACCATATGAGATTTTCCTTCTTGGAAATAATTCAAAATATTTAAGCAAGAAGTTTCCAAAGAGGTTTCAGGCAAAGTGGCTAATGGGAAAGATGAAACTGGTAACGCATCTTCTGGATCGTAACTGATCAATATTCTAACTAACAACATACCAACAAAGTTGAAAGGTTCATTGGGAAGATGAACAGGAATTCTTGAATAACCAGCATTGAAAATTTCTTCCACTGCTTGCTCATCCAGAATAGTGTCAGAAGACATTGTGAAGACTTTATGTATTGGGGTCATGATATCTTTAACTGGTTTGGCTTTCAAATCCAAAACAGCACTAATGATGGTAACTTCATCTTGATTTAATCTTTCGACACCCATAGTCTTGTGAAGGGTGACTAAAGTTTTCAAACCATTCTTCTTATAAACAGTACCATGATCTTCACCTAAGATGTAGTCCAATAATTTGGCAATAGGATAGGCGATTGGGAACATCACGTACATTAAAACTTGAACATATGGAGCAAAATAGGCACCTAATTGTAGACCATATCTGACACAAACAGACTGTGGGATGATTTCACCAAAGATAACGATGGAAACAGTTGATGAAAAAACGGCAACAAATCCTCCACCTAAAAATCTATCCAAAATAACGGGCAAAGTTTCATTTGTGATAACATTTGATAACAACAAAGTAACCAATAACCAATGTTTACCTTTGCCAAGCAGGTTCAAAACCTTTGTGGCACATTTCTTTTCATTTGGGGAGCCTGAGTCTGCAATAACTTTTAAATAAACTTCATCTTGACCCATCAAACCCAAGGTCAAACCGGCAAAGACACCACCCAATAGAACGAGGATGACAGAAGTTGCCATATAGATATAGTACTCACCTTCAGTAAGTGGGGCATGCTTGGTTATTGAGGCGGAATCGTCATCGGTAAGCTCATTGATGATACCCTTGATAGGTATTGACTTGACTAGGTTAGGTAGCAGAGAGAATAAGGTGAATAATAACTTCAAATAGCTGTTTGTGGCAAAGGTCGGGCTATGTAAAGTTCTCGGTGAAGGCACTAATTGTGAGGGCATGAGAGAGTTACGAGTGAGTTAGTTTCGGATGAGGCAAGTAAGCTGAGCCAACGGAACAAGAATGGGCAGTAAGTAGTAGTGGTAGATGGTTGCAAAAAGGAGTGGTGGTACAAGTAATTGTGCAAAATCAAGGGAACAATTTGGAGAAGGCCAGAACACCAGAAGACCAGAAATTATGCCTGACCCTCTGTGCCAAATCGAAATTAAAATACAACAAAAAAACACATACAAAAATTGTCGCAATTTCAATTTAAAAAAAAAAATCAGTAACGTGCGCGTTGCAGCTGCAGCAGATTGGCACACAAGCCATTTCTACTTGTACTTGTACGCTTAGTTACTTGAACAACTCGGTTGAGGTTGAGGTTGAGGCTGAGAAAAGCAAGACAACAGCTAATACAAATTAGCCTGGTAATATCAAAATTCTCATTCTAATATGTCAAAGTTACAAAGGATTCAGGTAGGGGCACCCTTGATAAGGAACAAGGAGCAATAATAATAAAAGAACAGAAAATGGAAAATGGAAAACAATTAATTTAATATTAATTCGATGTGATTGATATAAAGAGGAAGGGGAAAAAAGAGAAAAACGATACTGTAGTACCTGAATGGATGGCCACTATTATTGTTGTTTACATTCAGCAGGTTGTTCCTTCTTAGGAGCTGCTTCATCGTCGTCATCATCTTCATCGTCATCGTCATTGAAATCATCCTCTTCGTCATCATCCTCGTCATCTTCAAAATCTTTCAAGTCTTCATCACCTTGTTCAAACTCATATTGTAGAGCTTCTCCGGTAAACCAATCAATAGCTCTGTTTATCAATTTATCCTTGATCAATTCACCTAGCTCATAATCCAATTGTAATCTTTCTTCCAAGTCTTCTTCTTCCTCTTCTTCTTCTTCTTCATCATCTTCTTCTTCCTCTTCTTCCTTTGGAGGAACTGGAGGAGAGAAAAAGTTAAAGAAAGAATCAACAGGTGTAAGCTTCTCAATGGTTCTCACTTGCTTGGTGTGCTTGTTTCTTTGCTTTCTCTTTTCAACTTGGATAGTAACATTACGCTCATTACTTAACCATTCAACGGAACAACCTTCAGCATGATCATAGATGAAATCTCCAGAGTATCCTAACTCTTTTTGGTAGTAGTAAGTCTTGACCAATTGTTTATTGCTGAAATATTCATTCTCTTCAAACTCGAAGATCAATTTGAAACCAGGAGTATCCAAGTATTCCATCTTAACATTGATCAAATGGGCTAAAACATCAGAGTCTTCATCCGATATCAACTCAGCAACGGGACCTAGATTCTCCAAAGCAGTCAACCAGAAGCCAGGAACACCAGCAACATCTTCGTCATCTTCTTCGTCATCTTCTTCTTCTTCTTCAATTTCTTCGATCTTGTTTTCGTCATCTTCGTCATCTTCTTCATCTTGCATTAATTCTTTACCGGTTTCTATTTCTTCAACAGTAGGTTCCAATTTTCCTTCGATAATATTCTTTCTCTTTTCAAAAACAGGTTCATACTTAGCATGGAATTTCTTTTCCAATTCCAAAAGTTCAGCTTGAAATTCAGCTTCGAGCTTGAATTGTAAAGTTTGTAATGATTTCAAACCGTAAACTCTATTCTTCACATTCTTAGGTAAGGAATCGATGTATTTGGAAGGTTCACCAACCAAGGTGTTCAATTTACCTTCGATTAAAGATAAAAGAGCTGGGTTTGAGAAGAGCATCTTCTTGGCAGCTGTTTCATCGTCATCTTCGTTGATTGTGGTTGGAATGGTTGGAGGCACGTTTTTGGATAGATAGGAGCCAGTAACTGAGGCAGGAGTGTTTTGAGGGGTTGGAGCCTGGTCGATTTGACCTCTTTTTGGAGCAGCACACATTCTTTCTATATGGAGAGGGTTGTTTGGGTGGATATGCTGGTGGATCAAGGAAAAGGAACAGGCTCTCTTGCCACAACAAGAAGGGGAATTTACACTTGACGTGAGTGTGTGTCTGCCTTCCACCGAGTCTCTGTCCCTCACGAAAATTTAAAATTTGAGCGGGCAAAAAAAGAAAGAAAATTTGTGTAAATTGCACAGCACGCGTCGCAGTTGTGTCTGTGTGTGTGAACTGGTTGCCTGTTTTATACTATGTTATGTTATAACTAACTATATGTACACAACCTATATCCTGAAGTCGTAACTCTTTGACTTGGTCACATACTTCACCCATTTCATCGCACGGCCTCCCGCAACAGGGTCGTCTTCCTCAACGTGCAAATAGCCAATGTTCCACCCACTGCTTGAGTAATCATCGATCTGAAAGCTCAACGATAACGGGAATGCTGAGGTGTGGAAGCTTTCCGCTAGCTTGCTGGATCTCGTATCAACAGAAATGTTCAACTTGGCTCTCTCGTTACCGTTGAATTTCTTAAAGCTCCATAGCACCTCGTTATTTACTATCTTGGTCTTACCTCCACCTTCGCTTCTTATGGTTTTCACATCCTTCGCATCAACAAGCGGGATCGGAATCTTTAATGTAACATTTTCAGCCTTGTATTTCTTTGGGAACTTGGAACTCAATTCAACCTCATATGTCAGTATACCTGAATTATCATTGTCTATGTTATGTATCGCCACGAATGGGGCATCAGGGGCATTATCTATTCTGAATTTCACCAATTCAAATGTCCCGTCAGGTGGAATGAAGTTAACGATGTTATCAAAATGATCAGTCTCTTGTAAATTGACACATTGATGGAAGTTACAATTCTTCAAAAAAGTCTTTGTGCTGGTGGATTCGTTTGAGCCAAATGGATCATTATCATCATCGTCGTTATCACCATCACCAAATTCATCATTATAATTGATTTCATCAGAAGCTTTGTTCAATTTCATCGTACACACTGGCATCCCAGATAACTTAGAGTCCACCTTGATGGTACCTTCAATTGCAGATTTCAATATGTTACCATCGCTTGAGATCAATAAATTGAATTCTTCAATGACATCCACATAGATTACATCTTTCTTATGAGTGATACCATTCTTTCTCCACGGCAGTCCACTAGCATGTGAAAACGAGCCTTTTGCATCTCCCTCTGTGGATAAAACCTCCCTGCTCTTATTTGCTCCAATCATGGCCAGCACTTTATTGGAGCTTTCACTGGTTCTTCTCTTGAAAACACTAGCACGTTTCTTCAACCCAGTAGTAGATGCCGCAATCTCCTTGATTTTTGGCTTATGGATAGTGGACACCAAGTTTTCCTTCACATCATTCAATGATAAAGTTTGAACATAACCATAATCAACGCATAGATCTAACAATTCGTATATTGCTACAAAATTGCTTTTGATATTAGATTCGGTTAAGAATTTTGTGTCATCGTCCAAAATCAACAATTGAAGTAAATTGGCAAGCTTATACAGGAATTCTAGAATCAGAGATGTATCAACATTTGATCTAGCAACTATAACAAACCACAATGACTTGTGTCTAATGTAAATGAATGTGGTGGATCCCAAAGTTAAAATCGGTGAGCTTGTATTTTGGTTGTTCTCATTTGATGCGATCACTTGAATCCGGAACACCTCACTGACATTCCGCTTGATTCCCTCTCTGAATAACTTGGAGATAAGCACCTCACCTTTCTGGTTGAAAATAAATAAAGCTGTGATCATGGCCAATGAGTATATACCGTTATCAAATAATCTCAAATAATAGAACAACTCCATCAACCAAACAGGTGAACAAATATAGACAGACACGTTCCGGTAAAAGCCTTGGCCACGATTTTGTGGCAGTGAACCTGGTGAAATTGCGTGCGACGCTCAAACTTGATCACAGTTACAAACTCAAATTGTTCCAAGTTCCAAAGATGTCTACTTATAATTAACCTTCAGGATATGCAAGAGAGTGTTACTTGATGGATCAACTTATAACAGAACACCATATATAAAAACTCCCTTAGAATGGCTAGAGGTAATCAAAGAGATTTGGCAAGAGAAAAGAATCAAAAGAAGTTGCAGGAGCAGAGTAAAAGTCAAAAGAAAGCAGGGGATCCAAAGAAAAGAATGGAAAGTGATGCTGAAATCTTGAGAGCCAAACAAAAGGCAGCTGATGAAAGAAAGAAAGCTGCTGAACTGGAAAATCAAAAGAAGAAATAATAAAACTTTCTTCAAGAATAAATTAGATTTTACAACGACTTCATGAACTTCACCTCCACATAGCTTATGTTCAGGTCCCCCAAGATTTTTTTTTTTGATGCACAACTTTTATCTTCATAATTGCATGCTATATAAAACAAACCTTTTGAACATAGACCACTCATTATCAAAAAATAGATTAAATTAAATTAGATCAAAATAAATTTTACAACATCTGATTAATCTCATGTAGTTAGTAATCGTTATTTTCGTTTTATTTTCTGACCTTCCAAATAATGTAAAGATTTTATGTAGATTGATGAACTATTATACAAATTACAAGTATCAACTTTTTATGAAAAATAGGAAAAGGCTTTAGGTGAGAGACATGAAATAAAAATATATACATCCTTAAACTTCGATTCTTTGTATGTTACCGACTTGAGCAGTCTTTTCGACATCATATAAAAAGTCAAAGTACGATTTCACAAAATGATGCACTCTGATATAACCATCTTCTCCTCCAGAAGCATATGAGGTACCATCTGGATGAATAGCAACATAATTCAAAGGACCAAAATGACCCTTGACTCTACCAATTTCATCTTCAAAGATTTTGTGGAAGAATCTAGCTTCGAATTTACCTTCGGCTGAAGAGGTAGTAGTAACATCTCTAGCATCTTGACCACCACCCAAAATAACAAAGTCTTTGACAGGGGTAATACAGGCAGAGTTCATTGATGCATCTGCTGTGTATTTCTTGAGGATTTGGAAGTTGTCCACATCTATCAAACACGAAGTCTTATCCTTCGATGCTGTGATGAAATATGTCTTATCTTTAGAAAATTGTATGTCTGTAACTGGACCTTCATGGGGTTGCATGCTGCCCAAAAGTTCACCGGTTTTGGCATCGTATTTAGATATTTTACCGTTGGCATGACCAGCTATAAGATATAAACTACCATATGACCAACCACCAACTGAAAATTTGTTTTTCAGATCTTCCTCGTTGGAAATTGTTAGAATAGATTCAGGCTCCTGTGCTGATTCATTTTCTTGGTTGATTTTTATAATTTGAAGAGTACTCAAATGACCCATAGCTTGATCGGAGACAACAAGAACTTTATCATTTTCGGTGTTGAATTCAACTCTTTTGACTGGAGATCCAAATTCCCAGGTGTTGATACATTGACCAGATTGTGCTTTCCATAATTTGACTGTGAAATCGGAACTACCAGTAACAAGGTAGTTTGTATATTGATCGACATCAATAGACCAGATGGCACCCTCATGGCCCTTTAAAGTACCTAATCTTTCACCATTGGAGGAATACCAGATTGAAGCTTCGTTATCTTTGGAAACTGAGAACAGCAGATCACCTTCTCTGTTGTATTTCACTTGAGTTAGAGGTCTTTCATGACCCTTTAACATAATAGGTCTCATCATCTTGCGAGGTGGGTTTCAATATATCTATCTATGTGTATGTGTACGAAAACGCCTTCTAAGAGTAACCTTCCATCTTCATGTTCAACATGTTTCTGATCTTGTCATAAATTTTTCACAGCTTTTTCCAAAATTCAATAAGTCGTGCGACACACACACCATAATAATATACATCCGTGCACCGAATATTTGTCTGTTCTCGCGGAGGACAGATCCACGACTGACCTCGATAGACACTTCCCAAGCAATTGTGTTCCCTGAATGAGCATGGAAGTCTTCTTAGCTCAGTATTATTTTAGATGACGTGTAATAATATATATACCAGCCATACAAAAACTACAAACGCTCAGAAGTCTTCCCAATGTAACAGATACTAACCTACGTTTCACTAAGTCGTAGCATTCTGTACACGACGGATTCAATTATCTCTATGATTGCAATGTTTTAATTTTCAATGGAGCTGTTGTCATGATCTCATGTGATTGTGTACTCTGAAGACGGACGTTATATCAATGTATCTATCGAAGCAGACAACTGATTGGTTGTTCGGGGTTAAAAAAATGTTTAAAGATTAATAAAAAATTCAGCAAAATTCAAAAAAAAAAACCAAAATGAAAGACTCAGATTTACATTTTTAAAGTACCGCACCTAATCACCATTTTTGCGTCATCATGTAGGAGCACTTACTGTAGTATGAAGACTAACGGTTCAGGTGTTTTTGGCTGTTTTGAGTGGACAGAAATTAACACCAGATACAAGACAAACGACAGGAGATTTTTCAACTTCATAATCGGGTTAATGGTCTAGTGGTATGATTCCTGCTTTGGGTGCAGGAGGCCCTGGGTTCAATTCCCAGTTGACCCCATTATTTTTGCAGTCTTTGGCTTCCATTTTTTTTTGTAAGTGGAGAAGTCCCCTGCTACTTCTCTTTTTGCTATCTTTTGAATGTGCTTTGCTTGAACTCGGAATACCTTGGTAGAAAAATCCATAGCTATACTGTATCACCATGCTATTCTTTTTACACGAATAATTGGAAGAACTTTCCCAACGGTAGATGATACCCAATCCAAATTCAGTCTGTAGAAAGGTCTCCTAGCGTATGAAGAGCCTTTCAATTTCCCTGTTGTTGATGAACAGAGATATAAACCATACTCAATAGTAACATATATGTATAACAGAGATCTATAATATTACGGTTTCCTTTGATCGCAAATTTAATAATTCAAAGTGTAGACAGATTTTATTACTATAACGATATAAATATGAAGATACATGCATAAGTAATTTTTTGTGCAGAAAACGCAAAAGACAATTCACCATATCCATATATGGATGTCTAAAGATTTTCACTACCCCAACAGTATTCAACCAGTTTATCCATTCTAACTTTCTTTTTCATTTGAGAGACCATCCATGGATGTTCGAGCATCTGTCTCGGACTTGGTCGTTTTCTATTTTGTTTAGTCAATGAGATCTTTATGAAATCTTTGAAAATTGCACTCCAAGTAATTGATTCATCAGGTTCATCTTCTAATTCAGGTTCAAACTCCAATATTATAAGTAATAATTCAATCGGTGATACATTTGCGCTGTCTTTACATTTTTTAAAGAATGGGAAAAGACCCATCGCTCCTTCCAGTAAAGTCAAACCTAAGGACCACACATCACACGTTATAGTATACGGTTCATTTCTAATTCTTTCCGGAGCCATGTAGAACGAAGTACCCGTGAATGTGGTAGCCAAAGAATTCACAACTTCTCCAGAAACACCAAAGTCACAAAGCTTGACAACACCATAAGAATCCAGTAAAATATTTTGAGGTTTGATATCTCTATGCATGATTTTTTGTTGGTTAAGATATGATAAACCTTTCAACACACCTTCTGAAATTTTCCCTAGTGCCTTTTCACCAATTCTACCATCTCTTTCTTTGAAATTTTTGTAGACCGCATCCAACGATCTACCTCCCATATACTCCATACAGATGCTGATCGTTGCATCAGATTCATTGAAAAATGCCCCATAGTATTTGACAATATAATCACTTTGAAAGCTTCTATTGAAATTCAACTCTCTAACTATTTGCTTTTGAAATTCAGGGGATGGATCAGCAGTTATTGTTTTCAAAGCGAATATCTCATTTGATGTAACAAGCTTACATTTCTTAACTGAACCTCCATTACCTTCCCCCAATATTTCTAGTGTTTGAACATAATGATAATGCGATAAATCCTTCCATTCAGTTTCAGTGAGTGATACCATTTTCTTCTTCAACAACTCTTCCCACGAACGCGATCGTTGATGGCGACTTTGGCTGCTCGAGTTATTCGTGCTGTGGATGTTGACATCCATACTTGACTTTGAGCTGTGACGAGAGTTATTGACATCATCCTTAAGCGACACAGCATTGAATGAATCGAGAAGAAAATCAGTAAAATCAGAAGGGGCATCAGATGTTAATGCGATGGTTTCATACGATGATTTAGTCATCAGAGTTGCGATATCAGTATCTTCTGTGCGTATTGATCTTATTGAAGAGGTTTCTAATTTTACAGGTGTACTCAAGTCATAAGCACTTGAGTTGGCTGAATTTGAAGAGTCCAGGAATTTCAACAGGGGTGGAGGTTGTTGCTGTTGCTGATGATGTTGATTTTGTAGTTGCGATTGTTGATTTTGTTGATGAGAGAGTGGCTGTTGAGTTATCTGTTCATTATGTGTATTTATGGATAAAGTCAAAGGAGGTCTTTTTCTCCTACTTGCCAATTCCACGGAACTGTTAGAGGAATTTGAGTTGATGCTGGTGGTGGATAATAGAGGAGAATTTAAAGATGGCTCAGTTGATGTGGAGTTTGCAGTCGAGATCGAGTTCATCATGTTAGTTGGAAGGGCAGGAAGCGAAGGGGGAAGTATTTTCAAATGTGGAATCTTATTCTTCGTCTTTGAAGCTCGATTATGGTGTGATCCAGGTGGACGAAGCAAAGGTGGAGCACTCATGTTTGTTTGAAAGGGACGTGAATTGGCTAGATATTCCAGTTAGAAAAGCGTGGACTTCTGCAAGAAAACGAATGACGGATGCTAAAATGCAATATTGAATGACCTTGATCAATTTATTCAGTGATCTGAATAGTAAATAGATAGCTGATAACCTGATGAGGAGTGAAAATAAAATGCACAAGCAGAGTGGATCGGAACTGCACCAAGTTGTGTCTGTTGATATTATTCACCAGTTTGCATGCCGCATAATTGTTCTGGTTGGCTCCAACACACTTTTGTAAGGAGGCGTCGCATTTCCACAAAAGGCCGCACGTCGCAGAGCACGAGAAGGCTCCCAACTGCACAACACACAAACACATACTGGGTAAAGTGAGCTGCTTCATTGTCAAATCAATACAAATGATCATAATGCTATATATATATAGAGTATTGTGCATATGGATGTATAAATATATATAAGATACTGGATAAGTGAAGATGTATGTGCCATAATAGCTATTTTGTCTTTCTCTTCACTGGAGCTTTCTTTCCCTTAGGCTTAGATTTAACAGCTTTAATCAACTTATCTTTCTTTATATCATTAACATCATCCTTTTCATTATCATCGTTCTTATCCTCCATATCATCGTCAACTACATCATCAATATCAGGCTTTGGTTGTTTGGATCTTGCACCTCCATCAGAGACAGAATCACCAGTCTTGTAGATTATTGTTGGATGAACATATGAGTTATACTTTCTTGTGAATTGAGTCTTAGTGGCAGTAGAGATTTTCTTCAAATTAACATCCATTCTACCTCTTGGACCAACACCAAATTCCATCAGATTATCCCAATCTTCCTTTGTTAAGTAGTAATTATCCAAGATTTTCAAAATTTCTTCAATACCATCAGAACCATCCTTTATCAAAGGTTGTGATAATCTTTGAATTAGAAATGGAATATAGGTTAATCTTAACTCTTGATTATTAGTCATGGTCTTTGTTGATGAATGGTACTGTAGTTCTTGCAAGATTCTCACAAATTTCATTCTTTTTGAGTTTTGTCCAAGCCATGAAGCAAAGTTGATTCTGCCTGTAATTTGACCACATATATAAGAACCGGGTAAAATACATGACGTAACAGCATGGAACGGCAACAATGACCATTGTTGTTCTCCACTTCTAATAGCCTGATTAACGAGGTCTGATTGCGAAATTGAATCAGCAGCTTTATCCAACAACTCCAAATTTTTCAATGTTTGTTTATTAGGGCTGACATTGTTTAATGCTGAAGGTCTTGTCAATCTATAGTTTTCATGCACCATCAAAGGTGTCAAATCCATATCATTGAAATATAGATTGATCTTAGCATTCAAGTTGTAAGTTGCATTTGGGCCATAAGAAGCAGCACTTAACATTCGAGGCAATACATCAAATGGTTTCAAAACAACCTCTTTTTGCCAAGAATCAGAAATGGTCTTTGTGTTATTGAAATCTAAACTTCTTTGAGTTCTTGCAACGGTAGACATGATATTAATGATTTGTCTAATATCATTATGTGTAACCGAAACAAGCTGATCAATGACATTTGGATCCAGCTTCAAACCTTCTCTATGAGAAATAGTCATCAATCTGGATTTCATTTCCTTGGCAGTTGGTCTTCTCCATGTCATATCAAAACAAGTTCTATCAAATGTTCTCATCTTAGGTAATGATTTATCATTACAGATCAGGATCATTGGGGTTCCTGTTATTTTACAAAATTGGGATAGTTGCCCAACACCACCATGATCACCACTTGACATACCATCAACCTCATCCATAATGATAACGAATTTTTTATTGTTTGAATCTTTAGTTATGTTTTCATTGAAATAACCAACAACAGATGTATTATCAAGACATGATTTCAATTCATCAATCAACAATTTTTTTGATCTAACATCGGATGCATTCTTTTCAATTATATCAAAACCCAATTTCTTGGCAATTAAATGAGCAGCAGTTGTCTTACCTGTGCCTGGAGGACCACTAATCAGAACAGATCTAAAAGCATTGATACCACCACCATTGAAGCCCTTTTTAGAGTTTTCAAACCAATTTTCAAGCCAACTGTGTAGCATTTCAACGTTACCTTTATTACCACAAATCTGTTTCATATCAGTTGGAGCATATCTAACGGTCCATAATTTTTCTGAATCTGGTTTATCAGATGGTTTGTCAACATGAAATACATGTGTTTTTGCACCATCGGATGATTGACTTGATGATCTTTGACTTTGCAATTTCAGTTCTCTTTTAACTTGAGCTTCTGCATCTTCTCTTATTGCCTCTTCAATTGCCTGTTGTTCTTCTTGTTGTTTTTTAGCCAATGCCTTTTGTGCATCCTCACCTGATCCACCATCGGATGGCATCTTACTCAGTAACTCAATGAATCCATCTTCATCTATACATTTGATTTTCTTTTGTTTTATGGTTGATATTTTTTTTGGACCAGCTTCTCTGCCAATGACAACCAGACTGGTTTTACCACTGATTGATTTCGTAACTTTTGCACCGTATCTTGCGGCTAGTGATTCACATTGACCACGATCAATTGATGGTAATACACCGGTGAATACTATGATTAGACCATTCAAACAATTTGGACGACCTTCAGGAATGGTTTTACTGTTGGTTGGTACTGGAGCATCCTGTTGTTGACGAGCTTTCAATTGAAAGAAATTCAATCCTTCTTTACTTTCATCAACTTGTAAATATGATGGGTCTGCATCTGATATGGTATTCAAAACTTCTTGTGCAGTCATGCTATTGGTAGACGATGTTGGAATTGATGTTGGAATTGGCTTAGCAGAGCTAGTTTTTTTTGAAGGTGTTGATGGTGCTTTGGATGTTTGGGGTTTCTTTGGGGATGATTTAATAGTAGGTTTTGTGGGTTTAACTTTCTCTTCTTTGATATCATCCTGATAATCATCATCATCATCGATGTCGATTGTCTTTTTTCTTGAACTCGTTTTGATGATTTGATCTTCCTCATCGAGATCATCTGAGTCTAAACTTATCACTGGAGTTTTCTTATTGAAATAATCAGATTTCCCAACTTCAACCTTGACCTTTTTTGTGGTTGATGTGGTTATGGGAGGTGATGGATCGATTTTTCTCTTGAGCTTATTCTGAAAAATTGAAATTGTGAGTTAAGTTAGTTAGTATATATAAGACTGATCATGGTTATATTGCGAGCATCCTACATACCTTGCTCACTGCAGCTTTTCCAAAAAAGTCATCCAGTTTAGCCATTGTGAAAGTATATG
>JAJMFV010000357.1:0-27741 GCA_030568425.1 Ambrosiozyma llanquihuensis
GCGGAGGAGCAGAGGCGGAGATCCGCCAGAGACAAAAGAAGGAGATGGCGGCCCTTCAAAGCTGGTGGATTCACCACCTTTTCTGTCTTATTGCACTTGTAAGATCACCAATAACCCATTATAATATACCAATCAATGGCACATATAACTATAACCGACTCTATAGATGGACAAGATCTATCTAGGCTGGACCCATTAAATCAAAAGGCATTTGACCCTATGGAGCCAAAAACCCACAAGACTCATAGATGGTTTGGATTTTGGAGGAAAAAACAAAAAGCTAAGAAATGCATAAGTGACAATGATTACAGTATGACGAAAGAAGATATAGCTGATTTAGAAGCTGAATGTTATAGTAAGAAGGATTTACTCGATGATTATCAGCTTGAATCAGCCGAACAGCCACAATGCATTGAATCTCCGCAGGAAACGAACACCAGCTTTTCACAAAGCGCCACCTTGGATGGATGGGAATCAATTGAGGACACAAAGGAAAGCCCATTTGTAAGTATCAATTCCATTGAACCTACAACTACAAAATCCAGCAAACTAGTGAAATCTTCTCAAATTGAAGAATCAGATAATATCAATGAAAGACCAACTTCAGTACACACAATCTCCTCTGCAACTTCTTTGAAAACATCAGCAACTGCTGCCACTGGAACATTCAACTCAATCAAAAGACTGCTCTCAATCAGGAGTCGCCGTCGTCATAGAAAATCGTTAGAAACACAAAAGCAACAAGATTGCCCATATGATACTGATGCAACTTGCGTCCCCAACACTAGTTCCGAAGCATTTTTACCGTATAATGAGTCCATGGCGTACACTGCTGAATATCTATATCGAGAAGGTATTGTTGAAAAAGATGATAACATGTACGCTACTATTTTCACTGAGTTGGATAAGAAAACTGAATATGAAGAACAACAGGATATCAGATCTTTGTTTACCACATCGTCACCCAGAAAACATCTTAAATCACAAAGGTCGATCACTTCACTAAGATCTTTCTTCAGTAGACAATCTCCATCGAACTGTTCAATTGAATCACCTTTGAAGGATAGAGATAGCGATAAGGACCCATTTCCGAATTTCAGTTTGAAGCTTGTTCCTTTTGAAAGTCCTTTGAAGCCGAAGAATTACAAAAATAGTTATTCAGACTTGGAGACACATAAGATTCCCAACCAATTGACATTGAAGCTAAAATATGATATTGAAGGAATAGCTGATTCACAGTTTGAATTGTTTTCTGAAAATGAGAAATTGTTCAGTAGGCTATGGAATGTTTGGAATAAAGGCCAAAATGAAACGAAACTATTCTGTAAAGTATGGAATAGCAGTCACTTGAAAAACTTAACGTCCAACTGGACAACTAATTTACTCGAGAAAACTCTAATTCCCAAAAACATGGTTTATATATTCTTTTACGGTATCCACCCGAAACCTGAAAAGGATAGAGTACTTAACCATGGTTGTAAGTTACAATTTGTCATACCAAAATCGGATATCGTGAATGTCTGGGGCAACATGCTAGACTTACTGATCAACGATAAGATCAATTCTTCAGTATTAGGCGAGTCGATAGTTGGACTAGGTTGGCAGAGGATGTTCATGGATGATTGTGATGCTGGTAAGTTTCAGTTGGATGTGTTTTTAGCAAAGTTGCCAGGCTGCAAGAGGAATGTGGTTTTCTTCTTGAAAGACATTATTATAAACGTTCATGATAACCAGCGGCCATTGTTTGCCGAGACTTTGTGCTATGAGTTTCCAACCAGCGAGCGTTATACAGTTAGTATTAATGGAGATTACCCATTTTAATAAATAGTATTTATAGAAACTGTATGAGCCCCAAGTGAGTGACGTAGTTTGAGACAAATCCATGTTGAAAAGGACCCTGTTGAAACGAGCCACTGCGCCAGCCTCGTTTGCGCACAGCAATTTTCTGCGTCACATGTCACTTTTCAGTACTTTATCTCTTGAATGAAATACCCTATGAAGAAAGGCATACCCATTCACTTGCTTTGTTTCTTCCAATATCATATATGTCACTATTGGATCTAACACAGGAGAACCAGATGTGCAGGGAACTGCCCACGAACGCAACTGCATCCCTGGCATGCCATATAATCAAGAAACATTGCAATACCCCAGATTATCGATATGCCAAATACTACTACTGCTCAGTTGCCAGCAGCCCAATTTCATCAGGTATACTCTATCTGAGTTTCATAGTTGTTATGATAGTCTTGCTCTTTGTCTTGCTGGGGGTACTAGCATCTAACTACTTGACTCCCAATTTGAACTCACTATCCAAGAACTTGCATTTGAATGAGAAGTTGGCAGGGTTAACGTTGCTTGCATTTGCCAACGGTGCACCAGACCTGTTTAGCACTTATATCGCTATGAACTCAGGTGTCACATCTTTGGCAATTGGTGAATTGTTAGGATCTGCTAATTTTGCATTGACAGCAGTTTTTGGAACCATGATGATTGTTCGACCTTTTAAAGTTGATTATAGGAGTTTTATACGAGACGTGTCAATGTTCACAATGATGATTATAATCACCTTGATGTTTTTATCAGACGGTGAAATTACTTTAATTGAGTCCATCATAATGTGCATGCTTTACATTTTTTATATCATACTCAATTTCATCTCTCCTGACAAGTTGTTGGACGGAGAAGGGCAGAATGATAGCTGTGAGAATTTACAGGAATCGGAGGATAATGTTGATTCGATGACAATCGTCAGCTCATCTGGATCATTCCACAGTTCAGATCATAGAGATACCAATTTCGAAAGAAATGTTGAAAACTTAGAGCACGGAAGGAGTTTTAGACTATCGTTAGTTGATTCATTGAAATTGGCATACAAATCTCGGGTAGTGAAAAAACTGAAAACCCTGTACCCAAAGCAACACATTGAACATACACACCAAACATCAGCCAATGATACCGTCATCAATGAAGAAACTCAGCATTTAGGTGAAACTTATTATTCTAAACCACAAGGCTTCGAAGTGATGCAGCCGCCTAATACTCTAGCCATTCCCAATATCGTCATTGATTCGTCCAACGTTGAGGAACATGATACTGATATGGGACAATATGAACCTCTGTTGGCAATGGATGAGTCTGGATCACCTGTTAAGCAACAGAACCATTTGTACTTCGATACAGCATTGGATGACAGTCTGTCTTTGAGATCATGCTATTCCAGCGACTCACGCATCCTATCATCGATAAGATCAGTGCACAGTGAATACTACACACCACAACCGCCACCTCTGTTTGACAAGATTATTCCAGATATCAACTTCAGTTGGAAAAACCCATTGGGTGTTTTCTTTGGGTTGTTAATGATCCCATTCACTGTTTTCTTCAATGTTATAATCCCTGGTCCAACAAGCGAACAATATTCAACAATGGCTCGTCAATGTGGGGATACCACCTGGGAAGACAGTGAAAGAGAACAAAGAATGGTGTTATTCAACTTGCAAATCCTTTTATTTCCATTCGTTGTCTTCAAGTCAATATCCTTAGGAGTTGTGATCCTGTCAATAAGTCTCCTGCTCATCAATCTATACTCCAAAACAATACTCAAAGAATCATACAGTGTGCATTTCTCACTTTTGTCAAGTATTGTTGGTTTTATATCGTCGTTGTCACTGATTACAATAACAGCCACTGAGATAATTATGGTTTTGAAAAATATTGGGTTGATCTATCATATTCCGGATAGTATTTTGGGCATGACTGTATTATCAATAGGTAACTCAATTGGTGATCTAATTACAAACGCAACGTTGGCATCGTTAGGATTGGGGTTGACTGGCTTACACGCATGTTTTGGATCTCCTTTGTTGTATGTTGTGTTTGGAATTGGTTTAAATAGTTTGATTTTCAGTTTTAGGAATAATGGTGAAGGTGTCAAGTTTGAAGTTGACTCGAATTTGAAGCTTGCTAGTTATAGTGTCATTTTTATTTTGATTGTTTTTCTTGTTGTTGTTCCTCTTAATAATTGGTATGTTGGTCGGGTTTTGGGTGTCTTTTGTGTTGGGTTTTGGGTTACCTGTATGATATTCCAAGTTTGTTGGGTTTAAAGAGCCATTGCTCTTGTTGCTTTGGTCTATATAATGTTTACGTTTCGATAATTTCTTTGATTTCTTTTGTACAGTTGGATCCAGAGTATCAGCTAATAATACAGGTTGGCAGTTAGATTAATCGCTATATAAATATATCTATATATAGTTTACATCAATTGATACAGAAAAAATCATCATTTTCTTTATCCTTGATATTCAAACGTTTACGAATTGAAGGATCGGTGATTGAGGAAGTAGCGGCAGACAATTTCTCTTCATCTTGCTTATAGTATGTGTAAAATTCGACTAATGCCTTATTATAGAAGTATGAATCTTGTTTATCCTTGTTGAATGAGACTAAAAACTTTTCCACTTGATCCAAGTTGAATAACGTGTGGGATATGATCTCCACAAACAAATAATCGAATTGGGATTCAAATTCTGTGCCTTTGACATCTTCTAATTTCCAGCTTATCAATTTTGAAAAATTGGATCCTGTGGATAAGTTTCCAGTTAATTTTTCAACTTGAATCAATTTTAAAAACGCTTCCAAGCTATTAGGTAACAGCTCGACTAATTCCAAGCTGAGCGATGTGGCAAGTTTTAAGTTTCCTTCAAGTATTTCCAAGTCAATTAACCTCAAGCGTAGTTTGGTGTTTGTTATTGGTGTGAAATATGTTCCCTTGACCAAAATATTCTTTGCTTCTTGAACCAATCCGAGATTTAACTTATAGTTTGAGTATTTGATCCAGAAGTTTGGATATTGATTGGTACGAATATAGCATCGTTCATAGATTGTATCTATCAATTTAGAGGTATTAATATTCAGAGTTGAGTCTTTGAGTTTTTTCAAATTCAAAACTTCAACAAGCTGTAAGAAAAGGTTCCAATTGTTCAATTCATCTCTTGATAGTTCTTGATTTGGTTCAAAATATGGTACTTGGAATCGTTTCTCAAAGTTATAGAGTTGATGAACATCAAACTGTGTCGTTATATACAGGTCCAAGAATGTCTTCCGGAAGCTTATCTTGAAATTTTTGAAATTTTCATCGTTGATTAGATCTCTCCATTGAAATTTATAATGTTTCGTTAGATCTTTCAAAGTGATCATGTATTTTATGGTTGTCAAATCTGCGACATTTATAAGATGCAACCAGAGTTTGAAATATTTGCTGTAATGGTAAATGGGTATCTCTATTATTCTTCTGACCAAAAAATGATATAGTTTCATTGAGTCTTCAGTTTCCAAGAACTTCAAGTATCTATCGTATATTATGTGAGAGTAGAAATGATACCCAACTTTATTTATCGCCTCTTCAAATACATCCATGATTTCTTTGGAGTCATTCTTTATTGAAATGGTGTATTCCAAATATGAGTCCCATATGATTAACGAACAGGGTATTATTTTGAGAGCCTTTTGATATATGGTATCGGCATTGGAAACATCTCCATCGAGCTTCAATTTCCAAGTAGCAAAATTCACCCAATATTGTTCTAAGTATGGGAACTGAATAAGCAAGTTTTCATAAGTGAAAAATAGCAATTTAATGTGCAACTTTTTGCTTGTTTTGCTCAATATCACTGGATATTTAGGGTTTGTCGTTGGAAGTGTCTCTGTGAGTTCAACCAACTCTTGCCAGAGCTGGAAATTAGTCGGCGATGAGGACACTTGACGGGCCAATCCCAGCCAGTTAGGCGGCACCTCATCATCCACTTTCAATGTATCTAGCATTCTCGATATTCGTCTGATAGTCAAAAGTAAAGACAAACACACTTGTAGTTAATCCAAATAGAGAGATTCCTTTTCCACACAAAATTTATTGTTTTTATTTGATTAAAAATGGATCCTCTCTGGCTCTGGTGCAGAGGTGTATGAGAAGGGTAAAGATAAATTTCAGATTGAGTTCTGCGCACGACCTTCAAATTTTTTTTTCTCTTTTTTTCCTCTTTTCTTTAACTGTGCGATTTACTTTAAAGAAGAGCCCTTGAGCACACCAGACTGCTGCTGTGAAGAATACGATACCCATAGCTCCATCATACCACTATCCAACACAAAATGGCTAAGAAAGAATCATCCTCATCCTCAGAAATAGATAACTACGAAAAGAGATTACCTGCTGTCCTCTCGTTTGCTAAGCCATTGGCTCCAAAGAAACTAAACAAGAAGATCCTCAAAACTGTCAAGAAGGCATCAAAGGCCAAGAACGTCAAGAGAGGTGTGAAAGAAGTTGTCAAGGCTTTGAGAAAGGGTGAAAAGGGTTTGGTTGTTATCGCCGGTGATATCTTCCCTGCCGATGTCATCTCCCACATCCCAGTTTTATGTGAAGATAATACCGTTCCATACTTGTTTGTGCCATCCAAGGACGATTTAGGATCTGCTGGTGCCACCAAGAGACCAACTTCTTGTGTTATGATTGTTCCAAAGAAGGACGGTGACTACAAGGAAGGTTTCGATGAAATTGTCAAAGAAATCCCAGCTTTATAAGTACCCACACATATTAATAATAATATATAGATCGCATATATCTCTTTCCTTTTTGTCTCTCACTCCCCCTCTCTCTCCTTTCTAATTGTAATTATAGTTACTTTTGTTTTATGAAAAACAGGAAAAAATAAAATCACAGAAAAAAAACAAATTAAGCTGTATATATAAATTAAAATATAATCTCTAATTAAAAAAGTCAATGAATGAAGTGAAATGATAAGAGTATGAATATGAATGTGCAAGTATGATCATTGTTCATGATTATTGTTCCTCCTTCTCTAACTCTGATTTAACCCAACCTTCTAAACCACCTTTAATGATAATCTCTTGTAAATTGGTACCTAATTCACCAACCTTGGTTTCCAAAACAACATTACCTTCGGCATCCTTAACAACAACCAAGGCTTTTGGAACATTCCAGGTCAAAAACCAACCTGTTCTTCTAGTCAATTCAGGTTCTGCACCACTGTACTTTTCTCTCAACATGTTGATCAATTTTGGAATTTCTAAAGTTAGTAGAGCATTATTGATTGCATTTCTGGAGAAAATGTTACCAAAGGAACCAGAGACAACCAACTTGATATCTCTTGCTAAAATACATGTTGCTGCTTGTTCTCTTGATGAACCAGTACCGAAGTTGAAACCACTTATTATGATATCACCAGCTTTGGTCTTCTTACCGAATTCACCATCATAATTCTCCATACAAACTTCAGCCATTTTTTCCTTTGGAACATCATCTTGGTAAGTGTATTTACCAGGATAGATACCATCTGTGTTAATGTTATCGGCATCACATAGAACCAATTCACCTGAAATTTCTTCAGGGAATCCAGGTAGAACACCACCTGATGAAGCAGCAGAGTCAACATCAACAACTTTCTCATGGATGATCACCTCTTTTGTAACTTCTGGTGTTGGAGGACATGGTAAACCATTCACTTCAGCAGGAGATGCAATCTTACCAACAACCGCACTGGCAGCAACAACCTCAGGAGATGCTAAGAATGCCAAGGCATCTTTGGAACCCATTCTACCTTTGAAATTTCTATTTGTTGCAGAGATACCGACTTCACCTTCTTCAAGTAAACCTGCACCTAAACCGATACATGGACCACAACCTGCAGGTAATTCAATACAACCTGCATCGACCAAAGTCTTCCATGCACCCATTGCTTCTGCATCTTGTTGCACTTCTGTTGAAGCTGCAGCGATGTAGAATTTAACATGTGGAGCGATCTTGTGGCCTTGAACTATATCTGCAGCTGCTTTAATATCACTCAATCTTGAGTTTGTACATGAGACCAAGTAAGCCTTATCAACTTTCAAGTTATCAGCAGATAGTTTAGTCAATGTGTTACTGATCTTGACTGAGTTTGGACCACTGATATAAGGAGCCAAAGTTGATAGATCAATGGTTAAAGTCTTATCATAAAATGCATCGTCATCGGCTTTCAATTTATTTTGTCTTAAAGATTCGATTTTTTCATGTGTGATTCTAGCATGGTTTGGACCAAGTCTTAACAATCTATTGGTGTAGAAGTTGACCAATGTGTCATCAATTGGGAACAAACCGGAAAGAGCACCCCATTCGGTTGTCATGTTTGCAATTGTTAATCTATAGTCAATTGACAAGTTGGCAATTTCATCACCAACGAATTCAATAGCATGGTTCAAAACTTCATCGTTGTTGAACAATCCACACAATGCAACAATGACATCCTTACCAGTGACACCATCCGGTAACTTACCTTTCAATTCCACCTTTGCAACTGGTGGAACCTGCCACCATGTTTGTCCAGTTGCCCAGATCGAAGCGGCATCGGTTCTAACGATTGGAGTACCCAAACATCCAACACCACCGTATGTGTTTGAATGTGAATCAGAAGCAACTGTTAAAGTTGAAGGGAAAGCATAACCTTGTTCGATCATGATCTGATGTCCGATACCTCTACCAGCTGGATAGAAATCAATTCCTTGTTCTCTTGCAAAATTCTCAATGTTTGAATATTTGGCTAGATTCTTTTCTGATTTGTTTTGCACATCGTGATCCAAAGTGTTCACGATCTGTCTGTTATCTTTAACTTTCTTGGCTCCTAAACCTTTGAATTTCAATGCCACGGGCCAAGTGTTGTCATGGGACATCACATGGGCCGGTCTGATAGAGACATAGTCTCCACTGTGGACAATCTTGTCTTTTGGTAAGCCAACGGCATACTTCTGGACAATCTTTTCAGTTAGGTTTTGACCTCTGAGCAAAGCCGATGATGTGTTGAAGTTTCTTCTTTGGGTAGATTGAAATTGTCTGTATACACTCAACATGATGGTAAATATGCGGATGGATGATATTTCGAGCTTCTCTTCTGATGGATACAGTGGGGATGAGGTGTTTGAAGTTAGACTTGATCCATGTTTCTCTTTGAAGAGTCACTATCATTATCACGGAGACGCTCCTCTTTGCGGGTGAAAATTTTTAGAAGCGGGCCGGTGACGCTGTCCAATCAACGCACGCAGCGATGTCATGTGGGAACACTGGAGACGTGTGGTTGGCGTCATATCATACAGTGTTGATTTGAGAGTTTGTGATGAACAGAAAAGATTGAACACATTGACACTTCCGTGGGATACTACTCTACAAAGGTTTTGGGGGAGTTGCAACGGTGTTCCTAGAGGAGCGCCGGAAGCGGGATGAAGAAGTGTGTGAGGTCACGTGACAGGGCCAAATAATTTTGAAGAGGGAGAGAAAGAGATAAGAAAGAGGATATTAAAGGGGAGCAACACAGAAACAAGAAGGAAAACAGGAATGGGTGCCAGGTTATGAGTGATAGGACATGATCTCTTATAGATTCTCGCCAGTGGTTCCAGGATTGGCTTTCTTTTTGTGGAACCAGCTTGCAACCATCGAAACAATGTAATATTTAAAAAACCAGCCTATTGAACCCAATATTTTTTCCAGAGACAAGTATAATTGAGAGACAGGAGGTTTGGGAGTTTCACTTTCCACATGGTTGTTGGACGATATAGTTTGATCTTTAGAATCAGTAGTGTCAACTGCAAGATCGGGTTCTTCAACTTGAGGGATACTTTTAGTGGTGGTTGCCAACTCCGATTCCTGGATTTCAGAAGAGGTCAATTGGACCCAGTTTTCAGATCCAGAGTTATTAGGATCAAAAGTTGTTGCCACTGGAGATGAATCTTCGTCCTCGTCCTTCTCCTCCTCTTCCTCATCTGCAGTTATAAAGACGATATTGTTAGCTATGCCACTGGAATCGTTCTCCGTGTCGTATATGCTGCTCAATAGCCAGTCACCATCATCCACGACGAATTTGAAATAGATTTTCTCGTTTATAGGAAGGTCTGACACTTCGAGTTCCCAGTGCTTTGTATCATTGTTGTAGGATAGAGGGTTCGCAGAGGAAGACCAGCTGTTGAACGAGCCAGCGATGGTCACCTGATGGTAGGATTTGGTTTGATCTGGGAAGGTGAACTTCATTAGTTAAGGGGCTGTTTGCTGGAGTGCGATCTAACTGGCAGCAGGATTCGTTCAAGCTAGCAGGTAAGAAGCAGTTTGAACAACCAAAGTAGACCAGTAGGCCAGAAACAGAGGAAGATGGCGAAACCAGGATCAAAACACACCACCAAATCTGCGAAAAGTGCAAACTGCGCTGAAACCAACTTGCGGGGCAGATAAGCAGGCGAGTTGGCCGAGTTTGTTTGCTACTGCTACTGCTACTGTTTCTTTGTCCTGGATGGCTTGTATATATGTCATCGGGATGTATATCATACATTCACATCTGTACATTCTTACATATATATATGTATACCAGTCAGTTTGTTATGTGCCAAATAGAATCTCTGGTTCTTGTTTCCAACCCCTGCAGTGAGCTGATGAGGAGCAACACGATGGGTGGCTGGCCGCCGCTGGCACACGGTTGAGCTTTAGCTTGTCCAGCTGAAGAGACAAAACGTAGCTGGTTAATTATATAGATCACTAGATATAGCTATATATGAGTATCTTAGCCAGACTAATGGTACCATGACTATTCCTCTCTCCCAAAGAGCAGGAAACGGATAAGAAGCCTGTCTGGTGCACGGGTGCGCGCTGTGTTTGCGTCTTTCCGTTTTCGAAAGATCAACAAAGACCACATGAAGACCTGATCAGCCTGGCAATGTTGCAGATGAAGGTGGTCTTGCAACTTCAGCAGTGGATCATTCTCTCATTCTCTCACTCTCCCCTTTTGCTTCCCATATATACAAACACTGGATGGTGGAAACTGCCCCCCAGAAGACCTCGGACCAGTCGTCTTTATCGCTGCTCGACGTTGATCTTACCCCCATTAGAAACTTGAAAGATCTTCATAACACTAATGGCGATACCACTTTCAATAGATTATCAGAGACTATCAAAAAGGCAAATAATGGGATAACCATATCTCCGGAAAAGTACAACGACAACTATGACTATCTTAGTAACTTGCCGTTTCCAGTTCAAGAGCAACAATCTGAAGAGTTTGGTAATTTGATTGACTTAGATTCAAATGGAAAATCACCATCTGATAACCCAGTTCGTGATGCTTATAATATATTCGATAAAAAGGTGGTCACTCCGAACATGATTAGAGCATTCAATGCAAAATCTCCTTCGTCCATACTGAAATCAAGGTCAACTCATAAAAGAAAACCAAATTCCAATAAGAAACAAAGATCCAACAAACAGCAGCAACTGCAACTGCAACAACAACAACAACAAGTACAACAACAGAAACCTCCAGCAAAAAGAAAGTTGAGAATGGTGAACGATATATTAAGTGATCCTCAATGTATCAAAAATGTAACAACCTTTCTTCAAATCGTTCTCAACTCATTTCTAATAATCACATTCATAACAGTTATCTTTCTATCTCTTCGATCCATAAAGCATGATGCTGATTTGAAAATTCAAAAATACATAAACGAATCAAATTTCAAAATCCAAAATTGCAAAAGAGACTATATGAGAAACAACTGTGACCCAAACTTACGGGTTCCTGCACTAGAATCAAAATGTATCGAATGGGAAAACTGTATGTATGGAGATACAAACATCGAAGCTACTTCAACCACTGCATATTTCGAAATCTTGGCTGATTGTATGAATGCATTTTTCCATAATTTAAGCATACGGTCATTAATCGGGATGGTTACTCTGTTATGTTTCGTATTCATCATACCAAACCTACTGTTTAACAAGTTGAAGAATTCAACAAATAATACAACAACTACAACAACTACAAACAACAACTATTATCATCTACCAGGCGCACAACAACAACAACAACAGCAGCAGCAGCAACAACTGACAAGCAGTCCAATTCGGACATCCAGTCCAATGAAACAGCTAGACTTGACATCGATGCTGTTGACCGATAGCATCGCACATGACAATACAAACATGAACATGAACATGAACATGAGCATGAATAATCAGAGCGTATACTATACTCCATCCGGTATGAACGAAGTCAGAGGGGTTTTGAAACAGGCTATAACGCCGATTAATATAGTTGGGAATGATTCGTATGGGATATTGGGATCTGTTAGGTTTGATCCGAATGTGAGCTATAGTGTTTATGACGTTGATGAAAATGATGATGATGATGATGATAAGGGTAATGGTGGTGTTGGTGGTGTTGGTGGGGATGTATTGTGGAGGGATTTGGTTGATGGTGGTAGTCCTTTGGTTGGTAAGTATATTCGAAACAAAGATAAATTTTGATCTTGATTCGGATTGCGATGTCGTTGCCAATGGGCTTGTTTTTTGTATCGTGTATTGAGTATCGTGTATAAGCATTTTTCAAAATTTAATCATCTTTGGTTACCTGTGGTTACCTGGGGTTACTTTTATTTACATTTATTACATTTAATCTCCGTTAGTTGCCCTCAGTTTCCTTTGACTACCTTAAATTACCTTAAATTACCTCAAACCACCCTAAATTACCTTTACTCTACTCACCCTACGTCACCTTCAATTGCTGGTTACCATATTATGTAAGAAATGAACAATTAAAAAATCAATGCATAAAATAATACAAAACTAAAATCAAACAAATGCAGTAAAACAAAACAAAAATTCATAAATATACAAAAAAACATTCTTCAAACAACAACCTTCTTGCCCATCAACTGACTCAATAACTCAGCACTGTTGTTACTTTTACCACCACCAACACCGTTACCCGACTCGGTAATATTAACGTTCAAGTTAACGTTCATGTTAGTGGCATTGACATTGAACAAACCAGGAGGTGGAGTTCCTGCACCTGCTTGTTGCGCACCATTAGGCAACTGTCTTTGCAGTTTCAATTGTTGTTGTTGTTGTAAGAATTGTTGTTGCAGGAACTGTTGTGTTGATTGCTGTTGTTGTTGAGAAGGAGGAACGTTAGGGGTTTGGAATCTTGTGGTTTGAGGTTGGTAGTATAATTGTTGTTGTTGTTGTTGGGAGAGTTGAGATGCAGCCTGTTGTTGTAGTTGTTGTTGTTGTTGTTGTTGCTGAAGTTGATGTTGTTGTTGTTGCTGCTGTTGTAATTGCTGTTGTTGTTGTAGTTGCTGTTGCTGAAGCTGTTGAGATGGAAGCTGTTGTGCTTGAATAACAGGCTCACTCTTTGAGGCATTGTAGTTTTTAGCAAATGGAACAAACAACAGGTTATCGATCAATCTTAGCATATGCAGCCTTGATTCTTCAGTTGGTGTGGTTAATGATTTATTTTCAAACTCATCAATCTTACATTGATGAAACAAACGTAATGGTTTTTTAGATGAAGCTTTGAATGCAGGCTTGATCGAATATGAAAATTCATCCATTGAATTCAAATTCTTGATTGATTCATTCAGTTTCATAAATGCAAGTAGTGTATCATCAATTTGAACAGTATTCTCCTTGTTATCCTTCTTATCTCTCTTCTTTATTTGTGGTTTTGTTGTCTTTTGAGACATTGCGTCACCCAATGTTGGGAATGAGGATAAAATTTCTGGTGCATGAATGGCAGATTGGCTACTTGATGCTTGCGATTTTGCCCATGCGACAGTGGATGGTAATGAAGAGTCGTGACTTAATTGCAGGTTCAATGCAAGAGGAGAATTTGAAGATGATTTGATTTGAGAAAGATTGAGATGATCATCAGAAGATGAGGATGTCAACGTACCATGTTGGTGATGATGATGTTGCTGCTGTTGTTGTTGTTGTTGTTGTTGTTGGATATGCTGTTGCTGTTGGATATGTTGTTGATGTTGTTGATGATACTGTTGCTGTTGTAATAACTGTTGTTGTTGCTGTGGAGGTGGAGGGATCAATCCATTTGTGGCTGATCTTTCCAACAGTTTATTGTTGATGGCTCTAGTTGATAAATCTTGTCTAGTGTACGAATCAGCTTCTTCACCAGGCTCATGTAAGAACATACAGTTTGGATTCTGACATGGTTGGCCTCTAAGATAGGAAGAGCAGTATTTGGTTGTACCATGAGCAGCTCTAAGGACTCTTCCATCACTGATAGAACCATCAACAGCAGCTATACAACCAGAAGCATCTTCCTTTCTTGCAAATGTAACGTAAACACCGTATGCTGAATTTTGTGATGATGAAATGGTTGCTAAAGGTGGACCATTTGGAGGGTTTTTCTTGTTGATAACCACTTTCAAGATCTTACCATACTGTCCGAAATATTTATCAGATCTCAATAAAGTTGGTAAATCTTCAGGACTACAATTTGGATTCAAACCAACAACATACACCAAGTTTTTTTGAATAACTCTCATACCGGCAAGATGATGTCTCTTTGCCTGTTCTGCATCTTTTTTCTCTTTTTCAATCTTTAATTTTTCTTTCTTTCTTCTTTCCATCTTTAACTGTTGAGCTCTTAGTTCATCCGGAGACATTGTCTTGTATTCTATATTTTTATCTTCATAGAGTCTACGACAAGCGGGACATTTACCATTCAGTTCAGGATTTGTTCTGATGTTGTTATAACAAAATTGACAGATTTGATAACCACATGGACAAGGCTTGAAGTTTTTATCGGTTATATCCATTTCTTCCACACATAGTGGACAGAAATCTTCCTCGTCATCTGAAAAGAAGGAATCACTATTGCTATCTGACATTGTTGGTTGTTGTTATATGGATTAATTATGTTATGGAGCAAGACTTTGATCTTTGAAGTGTATTTATGAGAATGTTGGTTGTGTTATTTAGGGGAGATACCACATTGAAGTGGTGTTTGAGAAAAGAGTCTTCTTTTGCCCGTTGCCGTTGCCCTTTTTCGCTTTGGAACGTCCACTCGCGTTTCACACCCGTGCACCAGAGTCTTTAGTGTGCGTAACGCATTACGTAATGTGGAAAGAGGGAGAAAGTGGAATATCTTATCAAAACTGAATGAAATCCAGTCACCTTCATCACCTTCATCACTTGTATCGTTACCGTAAATATGACAGTTGCATCCATCCTTGATTTCTTACTGTCAAAATACTTCAGAAATAATTACAAAGCAAATTTATTTTTACAATATATTCTAGTTATTCGTGGTGAAATAGAAATAAGTTTCTTTACAACTCCTCAACAGTATAATTAGCTTGGCTGTATGCCGGTGTGTTTATTAGATAGTTGTAATAAAGCTAGTATTATTTTACCTAGTTTTCCTATATATACTCAAATTTCCTCCTTTTTTTTTACTGATGTTTCCCTTAAGGTTACATTAGGTTTTTTAGAGAAAGTTAAGTAATACACACCGAATATTGTACAAGTCAACCTTAATATTACCACATGGAGGTCGTCTTACCACAACTATTACAACACATGGACGCGATACCACCCAACATGCCTGACGTGGGACCCGAAGTACAAGCAATCGGTGTTCTATTCAACATTTTTCACCGAATCTTCCTTGCTCACTGGGTTACTCTTGCTATGCCAGTTTTGTTACTTGTTTCCGATTATGCTTATACAGCTTATCACAAGGTTAACAATTCGATCATTGCCCCCCATCGCCACTGCATCTTTATCTTCCATGTTTGCTGGCGCAACCTCTTTAGTCGACGAGTTTCTTACCCTAAATGTCACTCTCAGTCCTTCTAAAGCTGTTGCGTTTTTACAGTCACTCAACACTATACACATTTCTCTTCCTCATATGTTCCTCATTGCTACTTGTTGGTACTTTCGTCCACATTGCTTCCGGTTCAAGAAACGCTCTCCTTTGGCCAAGGCTGATTCCGCTTCTCGTTCCGTGAACGTTAATATTCAACATGCTACCACCGTCGAACCACCCCATTCTGTCACCATTCATACTCGCCCGATCGTTCACAGTTCTCCTGAGTACTTGTAATAACATAAATATCATTAGTGCAGAAGTCGTAACAACCTTAGGTGCAATCACTACCCAACAATTTTCAGTTCCGGGTTCATCTCATGTATACTCAGAGACCTTTCACGTCACTTCTAGTTCAAACGTACTCATTCTTGGAAAACCATTCTGGGATTCTCATCCAGAACTGATTGCTCAGACCAATTCACCTTCTGCTATCTCGTCTTCCTCTGAATCAAACACGTCAGAACCTAACCCTCAACAAAGACTAACATCTTTACTCAAGAACTTCTACCAACCTGGTCCAACTACCTTGCCCGCTTTCCGTCCCACTGATTATCGTTTCGAGCTCACCGGTGACTTCAATGCCATCCCAAAACGTCCTTTGATCCCTTTATCCATTGCTGCACAGGAATTCGCAGACAAAGAAGTCCAGGATCTTCTTAAACTAGGCTTCATTCGATCAGTCACTGCCCCTGCTTCCTATGCCATCCCATTCGTGGAGACTGGCAAAAAGATGCGTATGGGTGTCGACTACCGTCAACTGAATGCCATCACTGTTCCGCTCTCAACCGTCATTGTACCATTCTCTCAACTCCTTGTTAACGTTAAAGGAAGATACCTCAGTACCATCGACCTTTCCCAAGCGTACCGTCACTTGCGTCTAGATCCTGTCACTGAACACTTCACCACCTTTCGTACCAGAACTGGCTTTTACTGTTTTAGAGTTTTATCTTTCGGACTCGCAAAACGTCCCTGAATTGCTTTGCCGATTCATAACTTCCATTTTGAAACCTCACCACACATACGTTCGTCCCTACTTAAATGATCTCCTTGTATTCAGCGACACGATCGAAGAACATCATCAACACCTAGCTTCCATCTTTCAAACTTTAGGAGAACACAAACTACACATCAATGTTGATAAGTCACATTTCTTTCAAACCTCTGTTGAATGGGTTGGTCACCTCATCCAGGCTCAACCTTCCGGTCTAATATCCATCCACCCCTCTGATCATACTCTTTCGAACATCCAACAGTTCGACCGTCCGACGGATAAAAAAGGTGTTCAACGTTTCCTAGGTCACTTAGCATACATTAATGATTTCATTCCAACCTTTGCTGACCGTACCGTTGCCCTCACTTCCCTCCTTCACAAGGACACACCCTTCATATGAACAGCTGATTTCCAAGCCGAATTCGAAGACATGAAATCAGTTGAACAACTTACCTTACAACGTTTCCCTTTTGTTTCCGGCCTACCTCTTAAGATTGCTACCGACGCCAGTCTCTTCGCTGTTGGTGCCACATTGTTGCAAGAACACAACATCAATGGCACTCTTTGTTGGTTACCAATCGAGTACCGATCTCAAAAATTCATCAATCATCAGCGTAACTGGTGCATCACCGACAAAGAACTTTCCGCCATTCGTTTTGCGATCAGAAAGTTCATTTGGTAGTATTGATACCAGATCTACGCTGATTGAAACTGATCACAAACTATTGTACGAGGTTTTCACCTCCACTTCACCCACCGTCAAACAGGCTCGGTGGTTAGAAGAGATGTTGCCTTATAATCACACAATCTATTATATAATCGACACAACAACAACGTCTCAATCGAACCTACTCCAACCTGGACAAACAAGATTGTTAGTGCTTACGCACTAGACCCATCATTTCGGCAAAATCGTTGCTAAAGTAGACAACTACCAAGATTACCAATTCAACAATGCCAACGGATCACTAGGTAACCTTCAAGAAAGAATCTTGCAAGTAACTCATACTCCAATGGTATGGTAACTGTATGTTATCATGTTTATTTTCCGGTCCTGTGGAGGGATGCGAGTGGAGTCTGGAGTCTGATTGAAGGCCGAACCATTTTCTTATTGAAAGTGATTGCCGAACCATTGTTTGATGATTACACTTCCCATGTGCCCATTATGAAACAGGAACAGTGGATATGTATTCATCAACCAATGGTTCGTCATCCCATTTCATGGTGGGTATGGCCTTTATATAGCTGTTGTTTTGTTGCTTTGTTGTTTTGTTGTTTGGTGTTATTGAAGAAGCATTTGTGGTTGCCCTGTCCAGTTTAGAACCACGTGCTCGTAACCAGCACACCAGCCACACAAACATGGCAGTGTGGCTGGTGATATTTAGCGGATCTATGCGACATGAAAATTTGTTGTGTTTTTGAAAAACGAGCAAATTACAAAGAGAGAGAAAGGACCCAATCAGAAGAACCAGAGTGTAAAGTTGCTGCTACAACTGGTACAACTGGTATCGGTTAAGAGAGAGTGGTGTATGTGCAATGGTAAGTAGCAAGCACATTTGTAATCAACACTGTGTGTGTGGTTATGATACGGTATGGTTGATATCTGGTACTGTAGTTAATTCTAGGCTGGACTGAGTGTGGAGTGTAAGAATTTTTCAGCGTATTATGTATATACAGAAACACGCCCAACACGAGTCTGAGTATCTTTCATCTATCATCTACTATCCAGTAAATGCTACCAGATGCTATCAGATGCTATTACATCTTCAATCGAGCACACTGAAAACGAAAACAGCGGCTGGATCTGGACACTCGAGTGGCTCTCGTTCTCGTTCTCGTTTTAATTTGCTCGTTTTCTGGCTTCCCTCTCTGCTCCACAAGACATGGCTCAACAAACTACTAGGATTGACTGCAATTGGCTCCACAACCATTAATCACCATCCTCCACAACATGAATGATTCGAACACTGCTACTTACATCTACCACCCACCAAAAAAAGAAGCAAAAACACACCACTGAAACCCATCCCGATCAATTTCTCCAAGATCCAATTCTTGCACCCATTGTTCAATCGCCCCGCCAGACTTTTCATCGATCTGGGTAAGCATATATAGTCACCCATCTCCCATCTTTCACCTTTCATCTCTCATCTTCATCTTCATCTTTCATAATGGCCATTTCCCCCTCTTCATCAAACACACAACCTCATAACACCATACCAAATGAGTCTTTCTAAAAGAGACATCTACCGTGATGGATTCTGGTGTATTGCAGACATCAACTCTGATGCATATGCCACCGCCGGTGACTTTTCACAGGCTGAAATTCCATGGATGTACCAGATGATATACGGCCATGCGATGATGTATCTCTGTGCCGTTATAATCTTCATTTTCATACTCAAGAGACTCTTGTTTATGAAATTGGATAAGTTGGCTTCATTGCAACATGAATCTTCAAATTCATTCGTCAAATTGTGCTATAAAGTTAGTGCATTTAATAGATTCTTTAGTTATAGAAGACTACCAAACTTACTCTGTGGCTTGCTCGGTATCCCTTCATCATTGGGAAATTTATTGATCATCACCGCTGGTTTGGTCTACTTCTTATGCTACACTTTGATCCCTCATTTTTGGTACCGTTCATGCTATGGATTCGGTAGTCCGCCATTGGCTGTTAGAGCAGGCATGGAATCCATTGCTTTGGTGCCCATTATATTCATCCTTTCCGGAAAGACAAACATGATTAGCTCATTGACTGGTATCAGCTATGAAAAGATTAACGTTTATCATCGTTGGGTTTCAATTATTAGTTATATTGCAGCTTGGATCCATACCGTGCCGTTTTATTTCCAAAATGTACAAGAAGGTGGTTTGGAAAGATTGGCTTATATGCAGTCCACAAGTGCATATTTCGTTAATGGTATCCCTCCATTGGTTTTTATGACTATACTTTGTGTTCTATCCCATCCTTATATCCGTTCTCAATTTTATGAAGTTTTCATCCAGTTGCATTGGATTTGTGGTTTGGGATTTTATATCAGTTTATTTTACCATGCTTATGATTCATTCGATTCAAATAAGTATATGATCGCAACAATTGTGATATGGGTCTCCCAGTTGATATACAGAGCAGTTACAAAGAGTTTCATGAAACCAAATAAAGGATTCTTAAAAGCTAATAAATGTCAAGTTGGTAAATACGAAGGAAATTCTTCAAATGAATGTTATCAAGTTTTAATTCAAAATACAAATGAATTCTTTTGGTTGCCTGGCCAACATGTTTTTTTAAGATTCCCAGGATCACATATCTTGGACAACCATCCGTTTTCAATCTTATCGTTATATGAACCAAAAAATGAAGATGGCAAGATTAAATTGATCGTGAAACCAATGAATGGAATGACGAGGATGTTATATGATCTACTTCCTTCAAAAGGATTCATCAAGACTAAAGTCTTGTTGGATGGCCCATATGGTGGTTGTCAAAGAGATTATAATTCATTCGATTCGATGTATTTGATAGCTAGTGGGACAGGTATCTCTGGTATCTTACCATTCATGCTACAGACCGTGAAAGACATGCAGATTGGTAATTCAAGAATCAGTGCAATTACTTTGGATTGGATAATTAGAGATGATGATAGTGTCGAATGGATATACCCTGAATTATGCCAGTTGATTGCATTGGCGCCTAAGAATTATTTCATCGATGGTGTGATCAAGATTAATATCCATTCATCCAATTCAACAACGATACAAGACGGCAATCCATTGACGTTGAAATTACAAGAGATTTGTAAGATTGTGGTGGATAGCTCTGCTGATTCATCAGAAAGCGACGAGGTTGATGATGACAAGAACAAGGGTAAGGTTTCTGTGGAACAGGTTGTGGAGTATTTCAACGTGAAGCCAAGTATGCACGATATCATGATGGCGGTTAAGAAGAGTTTGGGTAGGAAGAATATCGTTATTGTGTCTGGTTCAGATACGGTGAAAGAGACGGTGGGTAATTCCATTGCTGCTTTCCAAAGAGAGATCTTGGTTGGTGGTGATGTTGATGAGATTTATCTACATACTGAAACTTTCGGATGGTAGTTGGTAGATGGTGTTGAATTTGCTATGTCGTGTTATTGCTGCTTTTGTGCTTTTTATGCTTTACTTATTTATTTCTCTATTTATTTATTTATTCAATTTCAACCTTTAATTTTAAAACTTATTATGTTAATATTAACAAGACGATGAAATGTAAGCTGTGGTGGTGGTACTTTAGTGATTGGTTACAAATCCAGGTCAGGTGAAATGGAAAATGTCTCGCAAATGCGACGCGTTTTCAATGGAAATTCTTCAGACCTCATCATGAAACCAAAACTGGTGAATACCTTACCTCTCTCCTCTCCTATTCCAGCTAATCCAACCAACATCTATCATCAGCATATATCATCCTAATATGGAGCACAGAATACTCGACTTGATATTCAAGTTATCCTCTCCTGATAATGACCTAAGAAGACTCTCCGAACATGAATTCAACCAACTGGCATCATCTAACTCCGACCAGTGGTTGACCGGACTCATGAACATTGCACTAAACACAGAAGTAGACCTAACAACAAGACAAGCAGCATTATTGCACTTGAAAAGACTCGTCCCAAGATACTGGTCCCCTGCATTCGATTCCTATCTCGGCGAGCAAACTATAAACCAAGAGGTTAAGAAATTCATTAGGGATTCATTGTTGGATCATTTGATCAGTGCTCCTGATTCCAAGATCAGAAACGGTGCAAGTTATGCAGTTGTGCAGATCGCAGCAGTGGATTATCCTGACGAATGGCCAAACCTGATGAACGACTTGTATTTCAGAGCCACTTCGGAGACGTGCTCGTTGGAAATGGTGTTGGGTTCATTGACCGTGTTGCATGAGTTGTTCGATGACTTGGTTTCTGATGAGTTGTTTTTCGATGGGGGTGCTGGGGTTCAGGTGTTTTGTGCTTGTGAGAAGTTGCTTGGTAATCATCATTATACCGTGGAGATCAAAATTGAGACGATGGTGCTTTTGAAGACTGTTGCTTCGATGCTTGAGCATGTTGATTTTTCTGAACATCCCGATAGAAAGACATTTGTGCATTCGTTCATTCCAGAGATTATCAATTTGATCGTGCCTATCTTGAACAGTCTTGTTAATGATGGTGCCAGTTTGATGTGGTCCATGATGAATATGAAGTTGAAGATAGAAATTTACAATTGTTTGAATACCTTATCCAATGTGCTGTCAAAGGCATTCAAAAAAGTGAACATGTTACCCACGATCCTTGAAGATATTAAGATTTCCAAAGATATTTACTCGATTTTCATTACAGATTCAATTGAAGAGAAACAAATGGCTACTATATTCACAGATTTGGATCAATTTCAGAAATATCAAACTGAAAGGCAAGGCCCTCATGATTTGATCGATGGATTGACATCGTTACAGTTCGAATTCTTGGGATTCATGAGTGATACTCATCCAATGGATGGCTTACAATTATGGGAGAACTTTGTTGGTATTCTGGTCCCGTTGGCTTATATACCTATCGAGTGTGAAACCGAATATAAAGCTGACTTCAATGCATTTGTGGCTGCTGAAACTGGAATGCCGGTGGTTGACAATGCCAGGGAAAGTATCATTGGGTTTCTGAAATATTTGAATGCTGAAAATAATGCAATCACTATCGAGATTCTTGTTAAACTATTGAACGATGCTATTTCAAATAATCAATCTCCTGTTCTTATTGAATCCATTGGGTTTTTACTAAACTGTTGCTTCAGTAATGAAGAGCCAGCTTCTAGACCTTCTTTCCCATTGGTTGACTTCTTGAATTTTTTAATCTCCACAATTGGCCAAACTTTCAATAATCTTGACGAAAATTTGGAATTGTTGTTGGCCAGATTGATCATTTTGGTTCCAACTTTTCTTCAGAAATATGAAGAGCATCTGAAACATTTTGGTGTTGTCTCCTTGAAACAGATTCTCTCATTTTGCCACACTTTACAAAGAGACGAATATTCCATCTTGAAAAGTTCCATCCTTATATCATTCCAGTATTTCGATCAATTTATAGAAAGCAGCGAGTTCGGATCAGATATCCAACTCACACTTCTTGGCTTTGTGGATCAGCTATATCAAGAAGCTGATGAAGAATCATTGACCATGTTGCAGGAATCACTAGGCAGCTTGATCCTCATTGACAACAAGGGTTTATCTCAGAATGAAAATGCTTTGCTTTTGATAGTGAATGTTGGAATCAAAGAAGAGGATCCTACTGATAATAACTACTGTACTGTCTCCCTTGTACAAGATTTGATTACTGACTTGCCTGCTGAAAATTATCTCAATCTGTGCTCCAAAGTTTTGCCTCACCTATTTAAGATTCTAGATAATTATCATGAGTTTACTTGTGATGCCCTTGTGGCATTGCATGCATTGGGATCGTTGATAGGTGGCTCTGGGGATGAATCCAGTTTACCCGAAGAAATGGTACAGGTTTTGTTTCCTAAACTTTATAGCTTTGTGTCCAAATGCGAGGACACTGAACGTCAAGCTTGTTACAATGTTGTCTATCAGCTTTTAAAACGTTCATCGAGATCGATAGTCACATTCAGGGATAATGAAACTGGATTGGATGGTCCAACGATGCTTGTTGAAATGATTTCCAAGTTCCTTCCAGATTCATCAACAACCACCTTTCTAGTGTTGACTGACATCATCATCTTTTTACTCGAAAATTATCATGATTCAGAAGTTATTCAGCACTCTTTTGCGGATATCTTGAAAGTGATAACCTTGGAATTTGTTTCCACCGATAGTTTACTCAGTATTGATCATTTGTCAACTGTGTTCAACAAACTGGCTGTCAACCAAGCCCAGTCAACCATAGATTTCCTATCAAATTTTGAAATCGATGGACAACCGTCATTACCAAAGGTGCTTCCACGTTGGTTTGACGCATTTGAAACTTTAAGAGGTTCCAGATGGATTGAGTTGAATATTCAGGCATTCATTAAGCTCTTCAAATTGAATTCACCAGTATTGATCAACCTATACGTTAATGGTGCAGAGTTGCCACCACAGGTGCCTGAAGGTGTTATTGTCACTAGAAGTATGACAAAGAATATGCCTGTCCAGTATGAATTGATTCCTGCTCATGTCAAAATTATCAAGTTGCTGCTTGAGGAATTCAAAGAGAAATTTTTCTCTGAAGAAGGGCAAGATGAAGGCAGTATAGCAGAGGAAGATGAAGATGATCATGAGCATAAATCGCAATCCGATGATGATGATGTTGATGATGTTGATGTTGGTGGAGAGGATTGGGAGGATTTGGAAGACGTTGGGGTTCCTTCTTTTGATCAACTCAAAGGATATATTGGACCAGATGAGCAGTCATATAATAAAGATGATCTTCTAAGTTTTTTCAAACTATGTATTGCTCAAAACTTATCCAACTTCCACACCATTTACGATCATTTCAGTGACGATGATAAGAAATTTCTAGCCGAAGTCATTGGTTTTTCCTAGATCTTTGAGTAACCTTTTATTTTTGCAAAAAAAAATTATACATATACATCAGATAAATTAAATTTACCAAATTCAAAATAGATATACAAATAACGTAGTGAGGAAAAGAGAATAGACTCAAAATCCAAGATCAATCTCGAATTGGATATCTTTGATCAAGGAATCTATACCCTCCCTTCTGTAAATACAGCTAGCCAATTCAATTTTCTCGCTCTTCTTAACTTCATCAGCATTCTCATCGGTTGATTTGTGTTCATTGACTGTACTGCTAACTTCTGATGAGTGGAAAAGCTTTGGGTTTGTTCTCAATCTACTAAAAGGATCACTGAAGGAATTGGTCAACAATTGCTTTTGTCTGTTCTCAACATTCATTATTTCGGCCTTTCTTATGGAATCATCATTGGTTCTCTTATTTCTCAGGTTGATTTTGTCCATCTTGGAAATGGTTTTCGCATTTGGAGTTTGAATGTGCGCAGATAATTCAGCTATTTGTTTGTTAAGGTCTTCAATTTTCTTGATATCTGCTCTTTCAACGGCAACTTGTAATTCTTCTCTCAATCTTGCCACTTTTCTAACTCTAGTACCAGCATCCATTGAGACGGCTTCTTTTCTAGCAACAATCTTATTGATATCTTCATTTGTCAATTTTTTAAGAGACATGTTTTTCAACTCTCTGAACTTGTTTTCAACATCATGAAGAGATGGCAACGAGAGATTGGAGGCATCTAGTCCTTTCTTGTAGGTTATGAATTCTTCAGGTAAGATTGGAGAGTCAGATATGCAAGAAATTTCAATCAATTTCTCAGAATCTGCTTGGGACGCAAGAAGGTAAGTATCACATGCTTTTCCAAAAAGATTGTAGACCTTTCCTCCTCTTCTAACTTCTTCCACCTTTGCCATTCTATATTGCGGTCTTCCATTTTCTCTTGATAATCCAATATTGACTCTGACAAAAGTTCCATTGATGACAGTATCGAATTCATCACGGTATAGGAACTTTAGTAGCACAGATCTACTTGATCTCACTCTAACGTTGATATCGTTCAGAGTAGCATCCTTATAGTAATTATCATCGTGTTCGTCTTGGCGGCTTGAACTTGATTTACTCTTTCTAGTTTCACCTTCTGAGTAGTATTCATTGTCATCATCGTCTTCATCATCGTCATAACCTCCAGCCAATGCTTCCAAATCATCATCATTGTCAATCAAGTCATCCAAATCATCATCATCGTCATCGTCATCATATCCTGATTTTCTTCTGTTTTCTCTCTTTGTTTTCTTTTCTCTTTGTTTCTTCAATTCGGATAACTTACTGGTTCTTAGTTTCTTTGAAGAGGATCCTGCCTGTCTCTTTAATGTGGACGACTCAGCTCTACTCTGTCTTGCTCTCAATGCCAAGTATCTTCTTTCTGTGAACTTTTCCTTCTCCTGCATACGATCATACAAGATCTGTTCTCTTGCAACTTCATCCATATCCATTAACGTTGATCTATCATTCTCGTCTTTGAATTTCCCTTCTAAAGGATATGGATCTTTCTCTTCATCTCCATCTTCTTTCTCTTCATCGTCAGATTCCTGTATTGTTCTCTTTCTTCCATCTGTTCTTCTGTAGCTTGTAACTTCCTGTTCGTATGAGCTGTCATCGCTTTGCTCATCTTCGGAATTCATTCCGGCCAAGGCCAATAAATCATCATCACTCTCACTCATCTTGAATATAGTTTGGAGTTGTTATTGGTACTTCTGGTGATCAGACAAACCTCTTTCCAGAGCAGAGATATGACTTGTTGATGTTCTGTTTGCCAAATTTGGAGCATTTTGAACAATTTGACTTTCGCCGTGGCGGGCGCGATTACCCGGCCTTTCCTCTTTCCATCTCTGAACTGAAATAGATAGATATCTATCCATTCCGGTACTCTTGCCTGATTTGTTTCTCTGGTCTGGTAAAGAAGCTTATGTGTTCCTACTCTTAACACAGGCCCTTTCTGAACAATGCTCGGCTAGAGTACCTGACTGTAGATGAAGTACACGGGATGACCATTGGGGTTTTGTCAAGCAATTGCATGTTTTTGATACAGTAACCAACACATGGTTCAAGTTGTTTAAATCTATTGCAAAAAATGCCCCCCTACTATAACTCTCTCTCAAGTTGCTATGGTGGATTTGCCAATATTGTGTGTTATCATACATTACTAACCGATATGGTATTGGCATTGCTGGTTTTCCATCTCTTCGATATCATATTTAGCATATAAAGGCAAATCTAGTTGAGCGATTGAGATTGAGATTGATAGGTATCAGTAGAAATGCCACATTTCTGCTCAAAATCTCCCATTCTGCAATATAAACTGAATTGTGGCTCTGAATATAGTGGTTTCTGATAACAATATATGAACCATACACTTGTAGATTGTCTGTGTCTTGTAGGATTGATAGTGGTGAAACTGAGAAGTGCACGTTTACCCGGCCCGAGTGTTTTCTCCGTGTGTGTTTGTGATTGGGATATCACAGTTCTAACAAGAACCACTGATACTCCACACCTTATCACTTACCCTTCCAAACTCAACTGGTATATCACTGGTACCACAATGTCATCATCTAAAGGTACTGAGCGGGGCTCCAATTCGCCTGCCCCTTCACATCCACATTCCTCAAGACCTGTATCGGCCACAGCAAAGAGATCACCCTCCATTCTTGTCACCGATGCCAGAAAGAGTCAGATAAAGGCTCCCTTTGCAGGTCATAGATTAGAATCTATCCAGAGAAGTGTACACAATGACAGACATGCTCCTATATCAAGAGTCCACGGTTCCAATAATGCAGGCTCAAGTTCTGGTCCCAGAAGTAATATAGGAGCAAGACTGAGAAGACCTTCTTCTACTAAATACTCTGACATATCAGTTTCCAATATCATATCCAACATAAGTGACATACCCTCATCCAGACGAAGAGAAGCCCCAAGGTATGTAAGCTCAAATGTGATTGCCTCTGGTACGATTCCACAGTACTACAAAAATCTACCCAGCAGAACTTCAAAATTGACACAGAAACTGGTGTTGATCCCGGACAATGGGGATGCATTATTACAACAGCATAATCTGGAAGAAGATCATCGTGAACAGACCACCACAGAAAACATATTCGAAGGTGGTAAATACGTCAGAACAAGAGCCGAACAAATGTCGAAAGATCGAAGAGCTTATGAATATTCACGAGTGACTGCATATTTAGTCTCCGAAGGCTTCAATTTGAAATTGACCTCTCAGTTTTTGTCTAAATATCATCTGGTGTCTCCAAGATTATATGATGATGCATTATATGTTCCTTACGCTTTACCATTACTTCCAGGTGAAAATGGTTACAGAGTTCAATCAAATAATTCTGAAAAGATGCAGAAGGGTAACAAGTTAATGGAGTCATTTTTGGACAAGGTTGAGCAACGTGATCATCATTATGAATTTTACTCTGCCGGAGAAAGTGGTGAGCCAACTGAGCAAAAT
>JAJMFV010000358.1:0-27076 GCA_030568425.1 Ambrosiozyma llanquihuensis
TTGAATCTAGCAACCATCTGGCTGGCTGTCTGTTCATACTTCATCTTTTTATCTTGAAATGCCTTCATTTTGCCCATCTCATCATCTTCATCATCTCCATTACCATTAAGCTTAGTCAAAGAGACATAAAGTTCATATAACACAGCTTCAATCTGCTCATTTTGAGGACCTGGAAGAAATTTCGTTGAAAGCAAAAAGTTCAATTTATCATCGGGAATATTAACGGTGTGCAAAATATCGTTCAATTCTTGAATTAACAACTTCTTATTAGTGGTTTCAACTTGTAATCCTTCTCCCTGACGCTCAATATAAGCAACATCCTCCTTGAAACTGGATAATTGAACACCAAAGTACGAAATCAAGGGGTTAATCTTTTCACAATCATCTAATGCCTTATTGACAGATGAATTTAACGCTGTCATGGCTTCCGAAACTTCAGTCAGAGAGTTGATTTTCTGGAACTCAAGCCTTTCTAATTCTCTCATAATTTTTTTCTCTAGAGAGGATGCGTCATCAGTGGCCGGGTCGTAACCTATATCTTCGAACAATTCATAAAAGTCCTTTTGCTTTTGAGCTTCTGTATCAACCCTGCTGAATGCTCTGGATCTTGCATGTGGTCTTAAAACGCTGTCATCTTCAATATCGGATAATGTGGTGTTCCCTCCATCAGGCTCAAAAACAATCTTAGGAACTTCCAGCTTCTGAGAACCGCTACTGAGATTCAACGGCACGGTCTTATCCTCTTCATCATCTGAATCGTCTGCATAACCTTCAAGAAAATCGTCAGAGTATTCGCCGTTTCCTGAGGTCAATTGTTCAATCTCACTTAAACTACGTCTGTGTGCAACAAATCTGATGGAACCAACAGATGATGTCAACGACAACTGACGAGTGAGGGATTGCAGAACAGGAGCCAAATCTTTTTTGCTAGATGATTCAGTTACATTCAAATTTGATTCTTCAACAGCACGGGTCTTTTCTTCTCTTTCTGACCTTTGCTTATCTTGCGACCGGAACAACTCTCTTTCTTCTCTTTCATTGTTTTCCCTTTCAAGCCTTAATTTCTCCTCTGTTCTTATCCTTTGCGATTTTTCATACCTTTCTCTTTCTTGCCTTTCTCTTTCTTGTGCTTCTCTTTCTTTCATTTCTCTCTCTTGAATTGCTCTTGCTTGTGTTTCTCTTTCTAGTCTTTCTCTCTCTTTTCTTTCTTGTCTTTCTCTTTCTTGTCTTTCTCTTTCTTGTTTTTCTTGCCTATCTCTTTCTTGTCTTTCAATTGCTAATCTCTCATTTTCGATTCTCTCTTTTTCTAATCTTTCTTTTTCTTTTTTCTTTCTATCTAATATCTCAAATTCACGCTGTTGTCTTTCTCTTTCCGCTTGCTCTTTTGCAACGCGTTCCCTCTCTCTATCCGCGTTAGCTTGATTTTGAAGGGCTATGAATTTCTCGATTGATTTATTACTGACATTTCTTTGATGTGTTCTTTCATTGAGTTCTGAATGATTGTATTCTTGAGGTATCTTGGCGGTTGATTTGGGTATCGATCCAACTGAGTCTGCTCTAGAAACAATTTTCGAACGAGGAGTGGTGTTATTTCCCGAAGACCTATTATTACCAAGCTGTGATAAAGGTTGATTAGCAGAGTTAGAAGACGTAGTAGTACTAACCTTGGAAATACCAGTACCAGAAGTTTGATGTTGAGCAGGGTTTGATGGATTTGCACCATGCAAAGGAGACGACTTACTGACGGATTCAACTAAAGTTGCTAAATGGAAGTAATCTAAGGAGCAATTAACAAGATCAGGCAGCTTTTTACCATTGAAGTATCTAATGTAATGCTCCAAGAGAGATGTTAACCAAACTCTTCTTTCTCTTGGGGTACCAGTTTCCCAATAATAACGCTTTCCAATGCTCAATAAAAACCCAGTAGCGACTTCGTCATCCAATTGAATTTCAGTCAACTCTTCAAAATCCCAGGTTCTACCTATTTGTAGAGAGCCATCAGGATTTTCTCTAGCTTTATGCAGTCTAATTCTCCCAGATTGTTTGACCGACAGTATCAAAACACGGCTCTTTTTATTTTTTTGGGGACTATTAGGAGGAGGTCTTGCACTTGGTGATTTTGAATCTTCAATGACTCTCACGTGTGCAATGTACTTTTCGGACCTTTGACCATTTTCACTCAGTTCCCTGAATAAGTATTTATTGATTTGACTGATATCCTTTTCATATTGTCTGGCAAGATCTCCAGATTCTGAAGGCCTATGAGTTGGAACAAATTGTTTTCTTTCCGATTGTGCCCTAGGTGAGGAATGATTTGTAGACGTGGGATTACCTCCCAAATTTGCGTTCTGCATCTTGACAACAGAGGAATTGCCCAATATGACGTAAAGTAAAGATGATTGAGGGTTGAAAAGCAAGAATTCGAATGGCAATTGGAATGCCTCTGTTCAAATACACCAACAGATCAATTTCTCAGCTAGAAACATGATACTCTGGAAGATACGAGGGGCGCACCGCACCGCCTAGCACCGCGCCCGACCTCTTTGCACCGGAAAGTGCCCTGTGCGGCTGGCCAGATTACCTGTCCACTCATCACACCCTGAAGCTGAAGAAAGATGTATAAAAGACGGTTATTAAATATACAAAGTATTTGATATATATGTACACAGGAATTGGAGATATGACAATGAAGTAAAATAGACAGAAGAATCAAAGCTTATCAAAAAGATCTAAAATTTCTCTTCCTCCACCTCATTTTCCTTTTTCAGCTTGTTCTTGTCTTTGTGGACCATCTGCAATGGAGTAAGAATTTTCATCAAGAATTTCTAGTTCCAAGCCTGAATTCTTAATTTTATCAAAATCTTTATGGTCAATAACCCAACCCAACTTATCACACAACCAAGTAATAACTTGATCACAGTATCCAAGCAGCTCTATATCAAATTCAGCATGATCGATAGGATCTCTATTTATTAATATTTGTGGAACATCCTCAGGCAACATGTTAACGATATCACTAACTGGTGCAACTTTCAAAGAGGTACCAATACAGAGCAGTAAATCACATTCTAAGATATCCTTCTTGATTAAAGTATGGTATCTTTCTGGTAAATCTTCCCCAAAGAAAGTGATATCTGGCTTCATCACTCCAAAGGATTCAATATCATCAAACTTACGAGAGCTATTACCTTCATCTTCAAGCTTCTCATATTGTTGACGTCTGATTTTACGTTCAGGTGTGCAGAAAGGACAGTAAGCAGGTTGCTGTCTTCTTAGATATGGGAAAATGACATCACCATGGACCTTGTACTTACACGTAAAACAGGTAGCAGTGGCAAAGGAACCATGACATTGAACCAGTTTATCTGGAGTTACACCAGCATTGCCTTCTAAGTTATCAATATTCTGAGTGTAATTTCTCAAGAGTTTGTTTTTATCTTGCAATAATTTTATGAAACCATGTAAAGGAGTATATGCATGATCAGGTGGTAGAATCATATGAGCAATTGAGTAAAAGATAGTTGGATCCTGCTTAAAAATCTGTAAGCTGAAAACATCTTGAGGATCATCTAGACCCAGGTTCGACATCTGAGCGTAAAAACCTTGCGAAGATCTAAAATCTGGAATACCTAATGAGGTGGAAATACCAGCACCGGTTAACACCAGAATATTAGTTGATCTATTGAGTGCATTGTACAAATGTTCTAATTTATAGAAGTCAGGAATTCTAGTTCTAGATTTCAAAACCCTGTTGATTGCCTCTTGTAGACATATGATGCAATTTCTCATAAAATCGTCCTCATTATCCGATGACTCTCTTACTCTATCAATTGATTTTGGAACATAACCTAATAGGTTTATCAAAATTAAGATATCATCAGCATTTGGATCATCAGGAACAAATAATTTAAGAAATTCCATATGACCTTGAGCTTTCAAAAATGCTCTAGCTTCTGTACAAACTGTTTTTGTGATTGCAATCTCACTTAAAGGAGGCAACGGTTTTAGATCGTAGATTTTAGTGTGCACTTTTTTATTGGTTGAACCATTATTGCTTTTATCAGGACTAGACTGATCTTCATTCTCCTCATCCGGTCTTTTATTATTAGAATCAGGTGGAGGTGTGAAGTGGAATTTTTTCAACTTTGTGTCATAGTCATCGTCAGAATCAGAAGCGTCAGACGCTGGGGAATAATCACCTTCTGAAGTTGAAGCTTGGTTCTGCTTCTCAACGATTACATCATTATCATCATCATCATCGTTATCTTCGGATAGTTCAATTACCTCGAAGTTGCTATGAGGATCAGGGTTGCTTCCAACCGATAAACCTTCGGTTGGATCTAACGAAGCTTCCTTTGATTGTATTGCTCTTTTTCTTGATGAATCGTTTTCTTCACTGCCAATGCTCAGGGATCTCTTTGGGGTTTGATAAGCAGATAGGCTAGGAGATGATTCTCTTTCTGAAAAGCTGGGTATTTCTTCTGCTTCAGAGGTATCAATCAATTGTATAGAAGTCATTATTGGTTATTATTGCTGTAACTGATATGCAGTTAGTTACTTATGGGATGGAGTATAAGGGATATATGGATTTTAATGCAATGCTGTAAGACGAGCTGGATGATTGTTTTATAGAGCGATACAAAAATTGGCGCCAAGATTTGTAGTAGTTGTCAAGAATTAGGACTATATGGCTGAAAGCTGGATAAAAGAATCAGAGAGTTTAGCTAAAGTGGTGTTCGATATGATAGCTTTAATCAAATTGGTTGATGGTGTATTTGTGAGTGTGTTTATTATTATTATCAATAGACGTGTGGGAATATATAAAATATATGATTATGAACACTTAATGGATGGTACCGGGGGAGCTATGCTGAAACGCTGATAGTCTATATGAGGTGTGCTATCCACTTTGCAGTGTGTTGTTTGATGGCGTATTCAACAGTCAGTATGGAAGCTGTCAGAGTCATTTGCATCCACGTGAACTGGTGAACTGGCTATCTGCGTTCCAAATGTTCGCAGTTAGCTCGCACACGGACAAACACCAACACGCTTCCAATACACCCGTACACCAAAGCAGGCTTACGAAAAATCACCCGTACACCACACTCTCACCATGGTTTTTTCAGCTTTTCTTCGTTCGAGCTATTCACATCAAAAAGTTGGTTGTTTGAACTGCTCCTACTAGAGCATACCCCCTTTCCCTTTCCCTTTCCCATCACACAACGAAACATCTCACAATAACCAAAATGTCTCCTCCAAAGAAAGCACTTTCCAGCACCATACGTCCTCTCCCTAGACTAAGAGCAAAGGACTCGCAAGTCAAACAGCAAGCAAACCCATGCACAGTTATAATGTCCCAAATGTTAACATGTTGGGCTTCAAACGGAGATGGAGCAGAGCTTTGTAAAGCTTTAGAAAAGCAATTGAAAGAATGCATGGCCACAGGTAATAAGACCCCACCTGCTACAGCATCAAGTTACAACTACCATGCTTCTAGATTACTACCGAAGATTCACGAGAAGAGAAGATAAACTATGATCGATCGTCATACCCTTCCACACCTCGATTCACGAGAAACAGACAAACAAACGACACTCACACATATACCAGACTTTTTATTGATGGATATCACGATTCATGATGATCAGCGTTTACATTCTCTTTCGATATTGTTGAAACACAGCATATCCCTCAACTCAAGAAGGAACATCAAGAATCAACCTGTTACTTTCCCTTTCCTCTCCTCTGTATATATTACTACACTTTTATAATTTTGAATCCTGCTATAGGAGTTCCAGTATATTAATATATTGTCGTACATGTATATTGTCTTTCTTCTACTCAGACTGAAAAATGTAACAATGGAGTACAGGCTTATTGCCTCATTTCTGTACCAGTTGTTGGTTAACACACGATATCCTTCTGCAACTATTTCCCAACACACACATCTGGTTACAGTTGTTATCGGATATGATGAAGACTTCATATGAATCACAAGGATGTGAAAGTGAAGCTGATCTAACATCCCCAGCTTAAACAATTGCGGCTCATCATTCCCAAAAGATTTTTCGCTTTTTCAATTTGTTCAAGATTTAGAAGAATCATCACACTACAACAGGTGGGGAAAAATCAGATCTACTTTGGAAACCATAACCATGCTATCTAGAAAATACAATAGTCGATTGAATCTCCTATCTGTGATTAGAAAGAATCGCTTTTCTGTTCTTTCTCCACTTTCGCAACAGAAAGCTGGAAAGACCTTTGGAGAGGCCGAACTTGAGTGGAAATCCTCAGGCGATCAAAAAAGTGTTATCAATGCACATACCAACAATGAATCATACAAAAATTTCTTCAAAGAATTCAACCAGTCTGTCATGGTTAAGACTAAGATGACTTCCTTTGAGGAACAGAAATCTTTCGATAGAATTTTCAAATATTTGACTAATAAAACTGGTGAGATTGGTATCACTGAATCGCTGAAAGAATTTGCCGGCCTATCTGGACATGACTTCAATAAACAAGGAATGACAACTACAAGGGATTCCATGTTCTCAGATCAAAATGAATCTGAGACTATGAAGAAGAACTTCACCATCAAAATTGCCGAGAATAAAAAGATAATGAAATCGTTGCTTCCAACGTTTAAATTTATAAATAATGAGATTCAGACTAGTGAGGAAATGATTGAATTTATCCACCACAACATCCTCGATGCTTTTGTGAAAAGGTTACCTGAACTTTCATTGGCTAAGAAATCAGCAGAAGAATCAAGTAAGAACAAAGAAACAATATACGTCAAGGAAGAAGAAGCAGAAGACGAAAAAGCTCCAACAAATCCAGAATCTCCAATAATAGATCAGAAAACATTGCCTGTCTTGCTTGGATTTTGTCTAAACTCTTTAACACACGATTTCAACTGTCTTGATGAGACGAATATGATTTTGAGCTATATCAAGCAGCATGATTCAATCGCTTTATTTGAATTTGCAGTGAACATAGATGTTTATAACTCGATAATTTCTCAAGTTTGGGAGAAGACACAAAATATACATTTGATAGGAAGATTGATCGATGATTTAGAGATGAATGCAATCAAGCCAGATTATTCAACATACAAGATCCTATCGGAGATTTATTTGAAATGTATGAGTGTTAAAAACGGAAGAAAAGCAGAGCCTTATTTGCTATGGGGGGAGAGTACTAACATTTACAAGGTGAAGGACTTCATATCCACAATAAACTGATGATGGATCAACTTTTCAACACCGATTTTACCTTCCTTCCCTCTTGTATATATGTACACTATATAATAATAACCAGTACTTGTTCCTAGAGCAACTTATTAACATACTTCACTGTTTTCAGAATTTTAACAAGTGGCGCATTGCCATTTTGCTGCGCCCAAGGTTTAGAACGCGTGCAGGTAACGCGTTTTGGCACATCTTGAAGATGAAATTGAACCACCCGAATAATCACTTTATCCACTCTGCAAGTCAACCACAAAGACAAATTGCTAACCCAATATCCATATCCATATCCATATCAATTAACAATATGATATTGACACCTCAAGATTTCACAAAGGCATTTGATGAGATCAAAAAAACCTCGTTGACACATTCAACGTGTAAGATGATAGTTTTTGTATCAAGTTTGAACGTTGATGCTATCTGCGCAAGCAAGATGTTTTCAGAGCTTCTTAAAAAAAACTTGATCGTGTTTCAATTGTTGCCTGTTGTTGGATATAATGATCTTAAAACCAAGTACGAGAAATTGGATGATAGTATATCCATAATAGTGTTGATCGGTTGTGGATCCATGGTTGACTTGGAAAGCTTTCTTGAGATTGATATCAATCAGCATATCGATCAAGACTATTTACAGTTCACAACAACGCATCCTATAACTCCCGATTCCAGCTCAACTGAACATCCAGTCAGACTAACAAGAAAGATTTATGTGGTGGACGGCCATAGACCTTGGAATCTCGATAACTTGTTTGGATCGAACATGATCACTTGCTTCGATGATGGTTCTTCGAATAGTGAACTAGAAAATGAAAAAGCAGCATACGAGGTGTTGATATCAATTGATAGTGAAGAAGAAGATGACGATGACGATGATGAAGAACAAGAAGAAGAAGGAGACGACGAAAATGACAACAGTGGTGATACTGATGCTGATGAGAATGATAATGACGAAGATAATGGAAAGGCAGATGACGTTGAAGAATTGGCAGACACTGACGCAGACGAGGATTTTGAGGAGAGTCTGAACAGATCCAAAAAAAGAAAGCACACAGGTAGACAAGGGAAGCAACAGAGAAAAAGACTGGTTTCTGAACATGAAAAGACCATCGAGAGCTATTATAATCAAGGTACCACGGTGACGATATCGACTGCTTTGCAAATGTATTCACTTGTTTCAACGGTGGGTGAAACGAATACTGATAGCCTGTGGTTATCAATAGTGGGAACAACATCATTATACTCGTCTTATAATGAAGTGTATGATCATTTGTTTCCATTGCTAAAAGAAGAAGTGAATAGACTGCAAACCACAGAGTCATTAAATAAGCGTTCAGATAGTTCATTCGATACGAGTCGAGGTAATAGAGCTGATGACAAAAGCTTAGTTCTGGATAAAGACTATGGATTGTTTTTATTACGCCATTGGAACTTGTACAATTCATTTTTCTATTCAAATTATGTTAACTCTAAGCTCCAACTTTATACAAACGAAGGAAGGAAAAGGCTTAAAACCATGTTTGCTAGAATGGGAATTTCGTTGGCATCAGCCAACCAAAATTGGCACTATTTGGACATCGATCTTAGAAAGAGATTACAAACAGTTTTCAAGAAAAATCTTGCCCAGTTTGGACTTACCGACATTATAAGAGATGGTTTCACCAGAAACTATGGATTCCATGGCTCAATAAGCGCTAGTGATTATGTTGAATCGCTCACTGCACTTTTAGAATATGATGGTGATCTTTCTACTAGTTATGAATCATCTCTGAACAAAAGATCAACAACCCCAGATTCAAATGACGATGAGGTTGATATTGGAAAGCTGATCCAAAAGAGAGAAGCTCAATTCATAACAAATTTTTGGAGGGCTTTTGATTCCTTATCAGATTTTGGTCTCATAATGAAAGGAATAACAGTTGCAAAGCTACAGCAACAGTTTATATTTGAGAAAGGTTTCGAAGTGTTTCAAAAGAAAATGATCAAGAATTTGAGAGTGTTTCGACTTGTTGTCTTAAAGGATTTCAATACATCCTTACTAAATACCTCTTCAAGTGTTGCTGGTCCTACATCATCAGAAGTGGAAAAGAATTTTGTTGAGATCAAGACTTTGGGCAAACATTCCAAACCGTTCCAAAATCCTCTCATTCTATCGAAATTGGGAAACTGGATATTGGAATCATGCTCTGAACTGGATAAAGAGTCATTACCGCTTGTTATTGCATCGCTGGACCCAAATACCGATACCTACTTGGTTTGCGGTCTACCTCCTAAATACCCAAACATGAAGGGAATTGACGATGAGTTTCAACCCGAGCAAGATAGAATCACGATATTGAATACATTTTCTTTAGCATTTCAACAGATTGCAAACGAGACTGGCGCAAAAGCAAGGATTGATAGTTTTGAAAGTTCAATCATTGAATTAAGAAAGGAGGATTTAAGTATGTTCCTAGAAAGATTGAGTCTCAGCGGCCTTGTTTGATATTTGATATTAGCTGCGTTTTCAACATTTCAGTACTTTAGCATTCCATCATCTCAGCATTTCAGCATTTCAGCATTTTAGCATCTCAGCATTTCAGCATCTCAGCATTTTAGTAGTTTAGTTCTTTTTCAGGATTTGTAATTTTAGATAATAGGAATAAGATCTTACTTTCGTCATATAAACTAAACAAAGTTGCGTCTAGTGTCTCATGCTGGCGCACCGCCTCGAATTTTATTTGTTTACTTTTTCATCCTCAGCTTGTCTTTTGATTGGAAGCATCTGAAACAACCCACTCCAACGGACACCACAAGAAACCAGAAGAAATTCATTCTGCTTAGAGTAATTAAGAAAATGGAGAAGACGTTCTCATACAGAAATACACTTTCAACTACACCAACAACCCCAAAGTTTCTGAGAGAGCTTATCCCCATCGGATCGTCCTCATCGCAGAATGGAAATATCGAGAGGTCTTCTTCAGTTAGAAGAACAACTAGGATAAAACCATTATTCTCACCATATAAGAGAATTCTCAAGACACCAGCCAGAAATGGTTCAACTATAGCCAATTACGAACGATCCAGTATATCCAAAAGAGCTTTGGAGACTCCCATCAGATTCTCCTCCGGAATGGGCACCAGAAACAACAGCAACAACAAGGCATCATCGATATTACCAAGAAGTGGTAGTAGATATGACTCTCAAGAAAAAGAGATCAGATCCATCGCAATGACCCCGTACTCCAAGACAAAAGAAAAGAAGTTACAGATGAGTAAAGATTCATTGCCAGGGTTATTGAACTTCGAAAATGCTATCAAACAATCAGGAGGTAAAGAGGACATATTGATTAAACAGTCATCAGCGAGATCACCAAACATGAACACTACTACAAACACAGATTTAGAGATTAAAAGATTGCTCAAAACTAACAATGAACTCATAAGACAAGTTACTGCGAATCAGGAGCTGATAATTAAGTATTTATCGTCATCATCTACTTAGGAAAGCTTCTTTTTAACAATTTCAATAGGGATTATAGCATCCTCTAGTGAATCATGTTCTCTACCTTGAATATTCTTACTGAGATATTTCCAGGCTAACTTCTTCAATGCATCTTTACGTCTCACATTGACTTGATTTTCACTGAATAATATTGCGGTATCCACAACGTGCTCGGTAATCAATCTCAAGACATTCAAATCATTCTCCAACCCATGACCAACTATGACTGTCTTTGAGTCTATGAAATTTGCCAGCTTTTGAACAGCAGCTTTGAAATCAAGGGCAGAATCTGGAATTTCATAAACACCAGAGATATCCGAGTTTAGATCTATGACTAGGCTTCCTTCTGGTTTCACAACCTCGTCCATCAATGCTTTGCATGTCTCGAAATCAACAACACTGACTTTCATGACCTCAAGTCCTAGGTTAGTAAAGCACATTTCACAATCCAACCCAATTGCACTCGCTTTTTCTCCTGGCTTGCTATCATCACTACTTATTTCGTCCATTGTTTTAAAAGGACTCATAAAGTTCAGCTGTTCCGGAGTTGAATATTTGAACACATGATAAGGAAGCATCTTGCAACCTTGAGATTGTGCTTGAAGTTCATTGCAGCAACTATAAAATCTATCTGAATATTGCCTGTTGAATTTCTGTAAGTTTGAATTTAGCTTAGTGATAAGTTTCCCAGGATGATATTTACATCTTTTCAAATCAAGCTTATTTTTAATAGTCTCCGAATATTCTTCAGTTTTGGAGAATTTCACACCACAACGACAACAATCAACATAATCATCCAAAGATGCAATTGTGTTTGGTTTTTCAGTTATATACCCATGTCTTTTCAGTCTCACTTTTGATATACAAAGATTCCTTAATTTTGTAATGCTATCCACTTTCACTGGAACCGACGTCTTAGCCGTGGGATCTTTTGATAGTTTGATTATATTGTACATTAATTTTTTAATATCATTCATGTACTCCATTCTATTCTTTGCCTTCTGGGCAATAGTATACTCATTTTGCACCGATTCTAAAATTGGCTCATTGGATTTCACCTTTATGTACTGCTTATGTAACAATGTCAGATAGTGGTGTCTTTCATCCTGCCTCACTGGAGCAAAAGGTAGAACCACTTTGGGTATAAGTTTGATAGGCTTGGATATCTTTTGTGGTTGTTCGGTACTTGAATCAGAAGTTGTAGTATCGAGTGAATGCTTGATAGAAACCATTATTGTTATTCACTCAATGGTATATTTGCATTATACAACAGTTGAAATTGTAGTCGGAACTGATAGTTTCTCTAATATTATGAACAGATTTGGATGAAACTACACTTATTGTTTGGTATAGTTGAGTTCGCTTATTTATTTTATATATCCTAAAGTTATGTCGCCTTGAGAAAGATATACCGGTATTGGGCAATTAGGTGATGATTTAGACTATCAAGTTGAATGAAAATGGGCTTTTATGATCTGCTTGAAAATACATATATCTAGCCAGGCTGTGCCAAGGTCTAACGCAAAGACATGAAGTAAACTACTACAAAGTATACTACTATTCTTCCAACGAAAAATATAACATTGGGAGCAAAACTGAAGAATGAAGATGTGGGAAAATCAGAAGCAGTGACTTTGAAGAAGCTCGTACAGACTATACCAAATACAGTGGTACTTTTGTGGTCCATTTGGTGAACTTCACTTCTGCAGGCAAACATTCACATAGACTTATTTTCGTCTCAAATTCTGATTTCTCAAACCCTTGTTAATTAGAAGAGGGAGGTATATCAAGTTTGATGGGTTATGAATAAACATATTGTTACTAATTAGCAGTGATGAGGGTATATACACCGCATAGCTATTAGATTATACAGCCAAGTTATCGCACTAGAGTACGACGTCTCAAAATGTTTCATTCATGACAACACAATGATATTACTACTGCCAGTTCCGGCTCATGCAATATCACAACTGTTGAAAAGGTGATGTTATAGTTGGGACCTATCATTTACAGAAGGATCATCTTGGTACAGAGAGACAGAGAGCAGCTTGAGATCAATAAACCGAGCTTGGAATGTGTTGTTCTGAGTTGCCCCGAAACAAAGTGGTTGCTGTCAGTGAGCGATCGAAGTCGGATCCAACCGGATCTGAAAAGGTATTCTTCTTGATTTGGAAGAGCATTGGACCCCATCCATAGAAATCCCAAGTTTTGAAAGCACTAGTCCTTTATACGGAAAGTTCTAGTTTTGTAATCCATTTAGTGTACTTGGCGTACTTGGCGTATCTAGTATGGTTTCTGCTTTGCTGGCTTATTCTGGCTAGCCAGTTGATTTCGGACTCTTTAAGTGTCTGAAATAGGTAGCATGAGTTTTTGTATACCACGGATTATGAGGCAAGCCACTAGCAAAGCTAGCCATACAGTAGCAAGGTAGTCAAATAGCTCCTGTGATTGTGTATGAGCATGTTTTTTACGTGCATGTGTGTGTGTATGGACGAAACATTGGAAAACATATCAACTTAGTTAAAACCAGTGTATCCTAACATAGCTCTTTTTCTAACGTACGACTATTGAAGAGTAATTGGGAAAGGAATTGCACTCAGCTGACCACTTCTGCTACACCGGTTCTGAGGAGACTTCAATGCGTGAATTTTTTTGGTGATACTTGACAGGTACCTGACACCCAGCTGGAGCTGAGTCGAAATTACCAAGTTTGATACGCTCAATGAATGACGCGTAATAGACAAGTTTATTGTATACTTATGAAACAAATAACGGTTGGTGAAGGAAAGACCAAAATCGTTCGATTTTATGACACCACTCGTAGCACCAGAAAACTTGGGGAAGAAGTCGGGTGGCTGAGGAAATGTGACCCAAACCGGCTCTGGCGGCACAGCAACGCACTATCGCTTTGGCTTGCAAAGTCTCTCTCTTTCCATCTTGTTGGCCTTATGAACCACGTCATTGATGGCTACCTGATAACCGGTTTATTTGTCAATCATGGTCCTAATTGTAAGGTTGGAAGGTTGCTCACTCATTTGAGTTGATGAGACAGAGTTGAGTTTGCAAAACAAAGAGAAGAATATATACACCACACAAACATGTTCTTTCATGTTCCGCCGTGCCTGATACATTGCCATACCACCCACTTTTCTAACTAAACAAACTGGCAACAGAAATACAATACACATCATATTATACGATTTTCGATCACTGTATCTGCGAACTAGAATCGAATCATTCTCTCGTAAGGATCAGGACGTGTCGCAATTATGGGCTCACGCAATGGCCCGCTAATGGGGCTAAAACTGTATATTAGAACACGAAAGATTTTTCAGTTCTAAACTGCTCTCTTAATTTAACTCCAAAAAGGAAAAGAAGCAGGAGTTTTCATAACCTTTACCAGGACCGGAATGGAAGGCAAGTCTATTTTTACGTGTGGATCTGAATATGCCACCCCAGTGTTCCAGAGCTTCGATTCTAGTAGTTTAATAAAAAAATAGGGTGACAATTTCTTTCAAGTCTCTTTGATTAGTGAGCTCTATATGGTTGAAATCGAAAAAGAGTCTTACCCAAACCATTAGTATATATATGGCAACAATTTTCACTTGTTGAAAAATTATCCAAGACTTCCTTTTACCGTTTTTACTTCTAATATCACTATCAATTTATATTCAATAAATATATTAACAAAAAGAACCCTAAAAACAATGTCTGACGCAGAGCAATTGTCCAATACTGATACTGCAGTCCATCCAGGAGCTGTCCAAACTGAAAAAGCTGCTGTTTTCACTTCCTATGATGATTCAGAATACGACATCTATCCACCAAGAACTGGTTACTTAAGAATCAACTACTACGCTAAGTCAAGAAAAAATAGAAAATTTACAACCTCTTGTGCAGCTGGTTTAGCCATGTTAGCTGTCTCCCTTTTCCCATTAGGTTTGATCTTATGTGAAGCTCATTCTGTTACAAGTCCTGGTGTCTTGGTTCCATTATTTTTATTTGGTTCAGGTTTCGTTCAAATCATCTGTGGTATTTGGGCTATTGTTGATGATAACTTATTTGGTTCTGTTCTTTTGTTATGTTTAGGTGCTTTCTTCATTTCTTTTGGTTTAGTTGCTGGTGATTTATTTGGTTTAAGTGCCGCCTATGCTACCACCGCTGATTATGATAATGCTATTGGCTTATACCTATCCGCTTGGGTTGTCTTCACTTTCATTATCTGGATCAGTACTTTCAAGTCAACCATTCCATTATGTGCCTTCACATTTTTCTTATGGATGTTCTTCTTATTATACACCATTTCCGTTTTTGGTGGTCATGAAGGTTGTAAGATTGCTTCTGGTGTCTTCTGTTTCTTAACTTCAATGTGTGCCTTCTACGCTTTGTACGATGGTTTAAGTGCTTCTGAAAACTCTTATGCTCCAATCCCATCTTCCAAATGGCTAAGAATGCCAGGTGCTTGGAATCAACCTGAACAAGACAAAATCGAGCTTGTTTAAAGTCTCTTAGATCTGAAACCCTAACTAATATGCCTCCCCATGCTAGAACAATGCTTCTAACGATTTTATGATTTCTTTCTTGGCGTCTTTGTAGCGCTATATGATTCTTCAAAAATTAATTCAATAATACTTCTCTTTATTTATTCCCTTCTTTATAGTACATGATTTCTATAACTTCAATACATATATATATTCACATGTTTCCAACATAATAGTACACTCTTCTACGAAGTAACAAGTAGTGGAATTTAATGGTCAATTAAGGAATTGGGTGTTTGCAGTGGATGCGAAGTTACACTCGATCTCTATCTTGAGCCCTTAGATATCAAATACATAAACTTTGACTGGCTGTTTGTAACTTTGGTTTACATTACAAACCACATCATGCAATTTAAAAATCCCTTCAATGGGTCAACTGTAATCAAAGCGATTCAAACACTTCTGCTCCACATACAAAGCAAAAAGAAAACCTTGAGAAGGCTCCATGGCTCCATATTGAAGCAAGCCGTAGACCCCATCCCCAGGATGAAAATCTGAGGTGAGCGCAGATCGGGCTGAGTTTGCTCGCTATCGGACATACACACCTTTTCGGTCTGGCCAAATCTTGGTGTAAGCATCTCCATCACATTTTTATGCTCGATAGATTGTCAAAGTTAGTGTTACAAAGAATCATCAACATAACCACTGAAGTCATTTATGTGATTTTGTGTTTCTCCTTCCAGGCGAAGCCATCCTTCGATATGGCTTAAATGTTACCTCTTCCGTGTATTACTCCACAACTAGTCCAATAGCTATAGCGAGTGGCTATCTGTTATGCAGGATTAGATCTTGAGTGATTTTTGGTTTTCATCGCAGTCCGTCAATTATATTATCAATTGATGATTGATATTGTCCGGTTTATCCGCTCTACCTATCTCTGATTATGAGTTATTCATCGTACTTAGCCATAGTAAAGACTGAGAACTGAATCATGTAAATATATTGCCACCTTTCACTCACGCGTTTTGATAAACTCCATCCAGAATCGAGCACCAGAAATGCCCCCTACTGTGTGTAACCCCAAAGGATGTGTAAGGCAATCAAGCCGACTGATACACCTCAGTCAAGATTTAGCTTGTTGAGAGGCAGAAACGCAATCCTCTGGTATGGAAGTCAGTTACCATATTCAAATAATTTTGAGGGGTGAAGGCAGAAGGGAGAGAAGGAGGGAGATGGTGATGACAAGAGGGAGTAAACACCTATTTTAACTCCTACATAAACCTATTTGGTGCATTCTGATCAAGACTCTCCTTCCATTGTTTTGGTCAAGTATATGCATATTGTACTTCAGTTCATGACCGGTTGATTCATCACCCATTGTATGATATGGAAACGCGTCAGCTCCTGCTTTACATATCCCCATTTGAAGGACTCTTGAATCAACCACAAGGAGAAAGATCTAGAGCGCACCCATTGAGCGGTGACAAGAAGAGAACTGTTCGCCGAAACACGGCAATCACTTTCGTTAACAAACATATTTTCACCAAGTCACTTTGGGGCGAATCGATCGGTGTGCTGAAAACCCTCGAAAAAGTCAACCGACGTGGCAAAATTGGCAGAGAAACTTCCCCGGCGGGAGAAGGGGAGAGGGGCACCGGGGGTGCGCACTCGACTTCGTGATGTTTCCATCGGGGGTGCACCTTCTATTGATGTTTAAGCCGTGCGGTTAATAAAAAATAACCCCCAATTGCCTGTGGGCACCCCCAGTTGTGGTAGCCCCATGGCGTGTAAATAGCATAGTTTCTATGGAATTTCTATACCGTCTTAATAAGACTATTTACATACCAACATAAGGCTTTACATGTTTAAACTGTGTTCAAGCCCTGGTAACAAAATTTTCCTAGTTTTTTTCTCTCCTTATACAATGGTATAGTGCCCTACGGATTCCGTATCTGGTAGTCATTATAGCAAGCTAATTGGCTTTTCAATAAGGGTTAAATTGATACAATTAAGAAATTTTTTCATTCCATGTACACAGCTGTCAATTACTATCCAAAAACAAAAACTATTTAAAGTCCCATGATTCTCTCATATCTATTCACTTTCAAAAGGACTCTGGTTATAATTTCTTTCCAAGTTCAATTGTATAAGCCAGAATCTCCTTAACTCTTTGCAAAATGTCTGAAGAACAACTATCCAATAGCGATGCTACCCATCAACCAGAAGAAAAAGTTCAATACTTTTCTTCATATGCTGATGATGAAAAATACCAATATTTCACCCCAAGAACTGGTCCACTAAGAGTTAACTGGTACAGAAAGAACAAGAACGAAAGAAGATTCACAACTTCTTGTGCCGCTGGTACTGCAATGTTAGCTGTTTTGTTGTTCCCAATTGGTTTGATCTTATGTGAAGCTCGTTCAGTTACAAGTCCAACCATCTTGACTGGTATGATGTTCTTTGGAGCCTTCATTCAAATCATCACTGGTATTTGGTGTATTGTTGACGACAACTTCTTCGGTTCCGTTGTCTTGTTATGTGTTGCTGGTTTCTTTTTAGGTTATGGTTCTATCATTTCTGATGTGTTTGGTATTTCTTCCAATTACGAAACAACAGAAGATTTGAATAATGCCATTGGTCTATTCTTGACCCCTTGGGTTATTTTCACCTTCCTAGTTTGGATGAGTACCATCAAGTCCACCGTTCCATTGTTTGCTTTCACATTCGTTTTATGGATGTTCTTCTTATTATACACCATCTCCGTCTTTGCTAACAGCCGTGGTCTTAAGATTGCTTCAGGTGTCTTTTGTTTCTTATCCTCTTTGTCTGCTTTCTATGCCGTCTATGATGGTATCATGTTCCCAGAGAACTGTTACGCCCCAATTCCAGCTTGGAAATACTTAAGAATGCCAGGAGCTTGGGAAAAGCCAGAAAGAATTCCACTTGTCTAAACAACTCCATCATTCTTTTTGAAACACTTTATATGTTTTATGACCTTACATTATTCCTTCTACTTAATCTCAAGCTATTTATAGCTCGCTAAATGAACTTTGAATTCCATTTACAACCACTCAAAAGTACTATTAATCCATACCCAGTCCAATCTGGGGAACTTGTAATTGAAAGTAAACACTATCGATGCTTCAAAGCAAACAAAACAACAGCAACCACAACAATAATAACCAATAACAGCGAGGGAATTGCAATTGACATTCCAATACACCATCTACGTCTCTTTTTTTGTATGGAAGCATTCTCATACCGAAGTGAATGATTCTTAAATCCAGTAAAACCGGTGCCATTGGATCCAGTCGTATCTATGGATGTCTTCCAACTAAGCATAACATCGAACTGCTCATTGCTAGAGGACGGGGTTGGTCGAAGCTCACATTCTCCACTTCTTCTACCATGATCGCCAAACATTGATTTACGCAGTTGAGATTCAAGTTTCCTCAATCTAACTGAAAACTCCTCAAGTTTATCAATACATTCACCAACAGATGTGAAGTGGGTTTCGATTCCATTTCGAAGAAGCGAAATTTCCTCTTGTGTGTTTTCAGAGTTTATCAACTCTGAACTGAGTCGAAAATCAGAGATCCTAGCCTTGTAAACCAACGCATTAGCAAGTAAAGAAGATAAACGATTTTGATATGCTTTTATCGAAATTAACAATCTTCTTTTAACCTCATTGAACGGAGTTATTGGACCCTGCAAATTGAATTGTGAAAAGTAACCGTTTATGAGCTCAAAAGACACCTTGACTTCTTCACAAGTTTGCAAAAGAAATTGATCTATCTCCTGTATTTTTTGAAGATCTATATACGACGAAAATGTTAGAAAATGGTCATGCGTTTGCACAATCTGCTGAACTTTCCTGTTGATTTCTTCCAGATTGGTACGATCATCCGATAAAGCACTTTGCTCAGACATGGTGTATATTGATTTTCTTATGATTTTTCGAGATGAAATGGATATGATTATAATATTGGAAGCCAAAATTTGTATTTGGTGAATCTAAACATACGAGTAGAGTCTCGGGAAATCGATAATTTATGTCTTATTTATAAGCAAGACCAAACAAGTAAGATAACAAATACAGCCCGTCAGCCGGTCCCTGGAAATAATTGAAAGCCGCAATGACCTTTCCCCTGATCGAAAATTCGACTCTCTCAGCGAAGGGTGGTTTTAAGCATAGTATTTAAAAGCAGACGTAAGTTATATTGAACACATAAAAAACACAAAATCATAATTAGAAAACTAGTTTACAGGAAAGAATTAAAAAAGAGAACAAAGGAAAAATAAAAGCAAAAATAAACACCAAGGGAAATATACAGTAAATCAAATAGTAAATGGACAAATTTTTGAGGATGAGTACTTTGACAATGAGCACCACAGATCGAGACAGGCCCCCATACTATCAATGCGTTGAGACTTTAGGTTGATGCTGCTGCATTTTAGAAGTCAGTTTATTGTTATTGGATAACTTTATTTGGGGCTCAGCCTGCTGTGTTTTGCCATTAGGTGTGGAGTTTCTTGAAACAGGCTGCGATGGAACATTAACAGCATTTGCTCCATTGACTGCGCCATTGACAGCATTCCCACCATTGATTGGACCATTTACAGGACCATTCACGGCGCCATTCACGGCGCCATTGACGGCAACTCCAGTGTAACCAGAGTTAGAACGCGAGTTATAACCATTACTACCATTGCTACCCGGAACTATGGATAACGGAACACTTTGGGTTTCCGAAGCGGATTCTAGCATCTGTTGTTGTTGCTGTTGCTTTTGTATCTGCTGCTTCTGCTGTGTATATCTTTGTTGCATTAGTCGCTGTTGAATGGCATCCATCTGTTTCTGTCTTATTTGATGCATGTTGTCATAAGATTTTGCCAGCAACATGGAACCAAACCTAATTACTTGTGTTTGTTTCCCAATCTGGTTCAACTTCGAAGGATCCAATGGGCGATATGGAGGTAGTTCAGAATCAAATTCAAACCTGGATTTTAATCTTCTCTTGTAGTCCTGAGGACAATCATAAACGTTTATTCTCTTCCGCGTCTGATGATCGTCATGGTGAGAGGATGGTGTTTTTGGTTCATCAATATCCATGGCTTCATCTTCCTTATCAGATTCCAATCCAGTAGAGTCAGCATTCTCATTTTCTTCAGACGAGAGATCAACAAAATCCATGAAATCAAAATCATCCTTTATTCTCTTTCTATCTATCCACAACCTACCGCCTCTACCATACCTCTTACGAACTTTGAACAAAGTTTCAGAGACATTCAATTGGCTGACGGTAGATTTTGGACAATATGCATCTGAACTATCATATTCATCATCTCGTCCAGTTAATTCATAGAAGATGGGCAAATGATTGTGCTTATCGCTTCTGATTACCTGCCCGGTCTGTGTATTAAGCTTCACAATATCAGCGTCATTATGACTATAGTGCTTGTTGTTGTTGAATATGTAGCTGAAAGAAATCTCTTTTGAGTCTTCAACCTCGAAGATTGAAGAGCAAATTGAAGAATACGGAATATGAGATCTCTCTTGTAAATTATCATCAGAATTACCAGCTATCAAGAAATATGGGTTATATGGATCATCCGTAAAATTGACCCACCCTTCATCTTGTAGTTTTCTTTTGATAAGTTTATCAGAAACAGCTTTTTTGATACCTTCAAGTTTATCTTGAAGAACGGCATTCACTGTAGTTAGATCTAAATCAGGAATCTTAGAACTTGGAAGCTTGACGTAAGGTTGTGCGGCCACTGGATTACCAGATCCAGTTGCAGCACCACCAGCAACACTTTGTGATAATTGTTGTTTCAAAAGTTTTTCTCTTTCTTGTGATTGTTTTTTGCGTGTCTTTTCTTTTTCAGCCTCCTTTCTGAGCTGCTCCTTTATCACCTCTGGATCGGGTTGTTGAATCTTCTTTCTTTTATGTGTTATTAAATCTTCATCCTCACCTTTGATACCTAGCTCTCTTTTGACCTCTTTGACTTTACATCTTAAAGTGAATACATTTCTTTCAGCAGCTAATTGCTCTTTACGTCTCACCTCTCTTAGCGCAACAGTCAATAATAGATTTCTAGCGTTTCTCAATTCATGATAAAATTGTTTCAACTTTTCGGTACCTTGAGCATCAGTTCTTCTTGTTTTTCTTGCTTGTCTAAACTCTCTTCTTCTGAAACAAACATATGGATCATTATCTTCATTCTGTGAAGGCTCTTCAAATCTAACACTAGGAAATATTGGCAGTCCACCTCTTTCAAGACGTCTTGCTTTCCAGTGATCGTATATGACAGCCCCAAATAGTTGGAATAGTTCATTCAATGGTCTTGGCTGTTTCCCACTTGGAGAGTCCGCATCTAGCAATGTCTTGAAGGGATGTATATTCAGCTCTTTTTCCAAAGTTCTTGCTACATCTGAAGGATCCGTAGTATCAGGAACAAGGGCCACACTTTTGATCTCATCAAAGCTTAAAATCTGTGAAGGATCCATCGACAAAAATGGTTGTTTCTCATTGAGCACACTTTCCAGTCTATGAGCAACCAATTCAAATTCATCTTCTGTACATCTTTTGGCCTTAGGTTGGGATTCATTAAATTTCTCGAGAAATTCTGCATCCTTTTCATCCATATTATAAGGACACCCCACGGTATCTTCAACAGTGGCCGAAAATCTTATATATGATGCTGGTTCTGTGAACTTTTGATTGTAATACTTGGGAGCATCGGCCCAAACTTTGGAGGCATCAGGAGTAGGAATAAAGACTTGTTCGACTTTGGCACCTTGAATTTTGGCCTGAGTGGCATTTATAACAGCTTGTAAATGGTGCTCCTCTTCTTCAGCCTTTTCCACTCCTGTCTCAATCTGCTGTAACTCTCTTTGCTGGTCTTCAGTTTCTAGGTCAGGTAGGTCGCTTTGTTTCCAAACCTGGACATTCTGCTTAACAGAAATCTTCCTCTGCCTAAATCTGGCACCAGCAGATGATGGAAGAACCATCTTGAGTTATATATATATGTTCAGAAGCGATTTGAACTTCTGTCTTATTCACCTATCTAAAACTTGAAACTTGTAGTTTAATTAATTTATCACACAAGAGATCCTGTAATCCATGAAACGTGGAGTAAATGTGGAGTTGGAGGTCTTCTGTAGTTGTTTATAGGAGTAAGTGGAAATTACCCGGACTTCACCAAATCTCGGCTTCAAGTGAGAAACTCTGAAAATTTTCAACTTCGGTAAAAGTTGCGGGACACGGGTCAAATTAAATATATACCTGTCTCAAACCTAGTAAACCAGATGTAAAACGTGTAATGAGTATATGCAATTTGATTCCTTAGATGAGAGGATAAGTCACCCTTTCAAATTAGCTGTATAGCTTTGGTGGTTGTTGAGTTATGAGCAAATGTTTGTACGGTGAGCACCACAATGAGAGAGGGTGGCAAATTCCAAATTACTGAAAGAGTGTTGTCGTTAATTATATACGACGCTCGCTGGTCGCTCGAGCAGTCGTGCGCCGCGACCGCGATTCTCGACAACAAACAGAGCCCCAGACACCCTTGCACCTTGCACCGGGCGCACTGGCCTGGCTAGGCACCTACACAATCTCCAAACTGTTGATTATCTCTATTTACAAGCTGAGACTCTAATATAAACATGTTTGAGCGACTTATTTTTTGACTTCGACACCATACATCTCCAATGTTGCCTTTGGAACTGCAGTTGGTGATTCAACCACAGGGTCAGCTCCCGCCTGTGTTTTTGGGAATGAAACAACGTCCCTGATATTGGAGGACCCTAGAAGCATGGAACACAATCTATCGAAACCAATGGCCAAACCCGCATGAGGAGGACAGCCACTGTCAAGGGCATTCAGGAGATGTCCAAAAAGTGCCATTGGATTTGGAATGTTCAAGATCTCTGTAAAGATATATTTTTGTAAGTTGGCATCATGAACTCTTCTTGAACCACCTCCAACTTCAACACCATTCACAACTAGATCATAATGATCTCCTTTAACGTTCAATGGATCTTTCTCCAAGTTATGATAGTCCTCTAATTGTGCCATTGTGAATGGATGATGGGTAGATTCATATTTTGTAAAATCGTACTCTGGGTAGCTTGGTTTTTCGTTAGTAGCATCCTTTAATTCCACAGGACCGAATAAGGGGAAATTAACAACCCAACTTGCAACAAAGACATCATCTGGGCTACCTGGTTGAGAGGACTCACTGTCAACTTTACGCATCCATTTTCCTGGGAAATTTTGAATAGCCAGCTGTCTAAATCTCCCTAAAGGTGTCGGATTTTCATAAGACTGAAAGGAACGGTCGCTCACGGCAACGATATCTCCAACACTTAAGTTCAACCCAGAGTTCAATTCATTTGCTGTACCAATCAGCTCTAATGGTAACTTCTCAGTCCAGTTCTCTAATGCACTTTGATCAGTGATTTTCACAATGTGTGGTCTTCTTGCACTATACTCACCAGAATCAAAAAGATTGGAAGGTAGTTTGTTCCCTTTCAGGACGTCCTTCAAAACACATGCTTCGACAATTGGGAAGTCCTTATTGATTGGATTCTTGAAGTAGCTGGAAATATCTTTGAAAGCTAGAGTTGATCTTAAATCAGGCTTATCAATACCATACTTAGCTAGGGCATCTGAGTAATTTAGTCTAGGGAAATGTTCACCTTGTTTTAATTCCACGAGCTTATCATCACCCTCTATTCTATACAATGGCAAATGTCTAACTTCTTTCCATATACCACTCACCAAGTCCTCGACCACTTCTTGAACATCTCTACTTTTTGCGAATGACATTTCTAAATCAATTTGTGTAAATTCGGGTTGCCTGTCAGCTCTCAAGTCTTCGTCTCTAAAACATTTGGCAATTTGATAGTAACTTTTGACACCACTGGCCATTAATAGCTGCTTATACTGCTGAGGAGACTGTGGTAATGCATAAAAGAAACCTTTCTTTCTTGTTGGAACCAAAAACTCTTTAGCACCCTCTGGAGTAGATTTGAAAAGTAAAGGTGTCTCAATTTCGGTGAAGTTCTTCGAGTCTAAAACAGATCTTGCAACACGAACAGCCTTCGCCCTCATTTTGAGTGCATTCTGGTAATATGGTAATCTTAACTGTAAGTATCTATATTCAGGAGGATATGCTGAAGGGGTTTGTTTCAAGGAATCTAATTGAGCCACTTTGAGATTTGAATTGTTCAAAATCTCCAAATGAACAGAATCTAGTTCCCACTCCTTTATTTGAGAAGTGGCATCTTTAGCCTTCTTTATACCAACAGTTCCTGTAACAGAAAGGGAATCCTCAGGCTTCATATTTTTCAAAACCTGAGTGATCTTGTCATCCTTGGTCACAATTTGGACATGGTCACCATTGAAATCTCTAAACTTTGCGAAGACTAATGATTTCGATATTTTTCTTGGAGCACCTTCAAGCCAACCATTTAAGGTAATCTGAGTACCTATAGAAGAATCTATGTTTTTGTTTATGTCATTGATAGTATGTGTATAGTGCTCAAAGTCAAACTTCTGGGTCATTTTCTCCTTTTCAGGAAGGACAGACTTGTTTAAAATCGAAAGAGAGTTGGAAAAAGGTCTCTTGGGAAAAGCCAACTTGGCTGGTACATGTTTAGTGCACCTTGTTGCATTGAACATGATATGAACAGAGTAAGATTGGGGCTCAGATCAGTTTCTGTTATTGAAGAGTACGTATAAAAGTATTACTCACTGTTGGTGCATGATTTTGATGAAATCTTTAGGACATTGACTAAGATCTGCGCTCGGATAATTTCTCTGCCTCGAACATTTGGAGGAAGCAAGTCTCGTGAACGACATGCTCCCTGACAGGTAAGAGGAGATAATACTTTGCCTTTCATTCAATTCCACTGAATCATAGTAGATCTGTTAGTCAACTGCAGACTGTTGATATTCAAGGTGTAGCCTGATGGTTCTCTTTCACGGAGTTGTAAGCTCCAATGGACTGGAGCACAGACTTCCAACATTCAGCATGCTTCAATAGAGACTGGGATTAGATTACTGGCTTTCTATCAACAAAAGTAACTATGCTAATGCATATATGACTAGATGTATTAGTGGCTGATCATTGAGGGATATACAGTCGCTCATAAAAGGAGCAAAGTTTAAATACATCTGTACAGTACTATTCTGAAGAAGAACCTAAACTGCTGATTGCAGAAGTATAGCAAGGAATACCCATCTTCAAATACAATCCATATGGGTATACTGGAATCTGGTATAATGGATCATACTTCATGCCCCACGACTGACCACTCTGTCATCAGTTGACGATCGTGTGTTACTAACTCTCAGCCTTTGCACATCTTCTGAGCGTTGGTACATCTTGGGCGAGGGCTCACCTCCTTTCAATATCAACCTAAGTCTAGTGAAATTTCAACCTTGTGAATTCTGATCCTCTATAAGCGACCAATTCTTTGATAGTGATAAGGCTCCTGTTGGAAATCGATTATCCCACCATGAAGGTGTATCAGACAGCCCTCCAAGCCCTCATCACTCTGCAACCAGTGCACCGGCAAAATCAACAATTGGGTGGAGCACGCAAGAGCATCAGCGCAAATTTTTTTCACCTCGACGAGACGAATAAAAACGTGTGTTCTTATATATAGAGGATGCTTTTCCTTTCTCTCTGTATTCTGTTTCTTCTCAGCTCCAATCCAATTGTATATACTTTTATCAAAATGTCTTTAGGTACTTTATACGGTGCAGATAAAACCAGAACCATCTTACCAGTTGGTTTAGTCAAAGCTTTAAACTTAGATGTTGCTTTAGAATCAACTGATTCTCCAGCTTACAAGGCTGCCTTCCCATTAGGTAAGGTTCCAGCTTTCGTTGGTCCAAAGGGCTACAAGTTACACGAAGTCATCGCTGTTTCCATTTACTGTATGTCATACTTACTTTCTCCATCGTCGAATATCACTACCAGCACGTGTTGTCAATACCAATAGCATTTAAATGATGAGCAATATTATTTTTATACAGTTATCCCTGTCTTAAAAGATCATGTCGAGTATTTTTGATTCTGAAATTTTTACTATGCTATTTGGTTTATAATATGTCAATGTGGTGATACAGCTACCATTCAATATCATCAACGTTATACTAACTTTTCGATTATCTATAACTTCTTACAGTGGTCTCATTGAGTGATGAAAAGTCACCATTATTAGGTAAGAACACCAAGGAATACGCTCAAATCTTGAAGTGGTTATCCTTCGGTACTTCCGAATTCTTAGCTAATGGTACCAATGCCTTTGCTGGTTTATTAGGTGCTGTTCCATACAACAAGAAGGTTGTTGATGATGCTCAAACCAAATTCAACGCTCACGTTGAAATCATCGAATCCAGATTGAAGGAATTCACTTACTTGGTCGGTGAAAGAGTTACCTTAGCTGATTTATTCTTAGCCTCTACCTTATACAGACCATTCACTACCTTCTGTGGTGCCGAATGGAGAGCTGCTCACCCATACATCACCAGATGGTTCCAAACTGTCTCCAAGACCCCATACTTAAGCTACTTCTTTGACTCTGTCACTCTAGCTGATAAGGCTCTTGAACCTCCAAAGCCACAAAAGAAGGAGAAGGCTAAGAAGGCTGAACAACCAAAGGCTGAAAAGAAGGAAAAGCCTGCTCCAGCTGAAGAAGAAGAAGCTCCAGTTGAAGAAAAGAAGGCCAAGCATCCATTAGAAGCTTTAGGCAGATCATCCATTCCAATTGATGAATGGAAGAGAAAGTACTCCAACGAAGATACCAGAACCGGTGCTTTACCATACTTCTGGAACGAATTCTACAA
>JAJMFV010000359.1:0-26310 GCA_030568425.1 Ambrosiozyma llanquihuensis
CCCATTCAAGTTTGGTGCAACAATAGAAAAGAGTGCAACATCTGCACCTGCACCGTTCACATTTGGATCTACTAGCTCCACCACTGAATCCAAACCTGCTGCATCTACATTTTCCGGTTTTGGCTCCACTACACCTGGATCCGCTTTCAATTTCTCTAGTTCCACTCAACCTCAAACAGCATCAAATCCATTCAATTTTGGAAAACCAGCAGCATCTTCAACTGTTCCACCTTCTTCAAGCTTCAACCTACAGTTTACTTCTCCTGCCTTCAACACCGCAACCGATGGTGCAACCACCCCATCCAATACCACCCCAGTTGCCACTGAGACTACCACAAACGATGAAGAAAAAGTGGAATCTGAAGTTAAAGGTGATTTCACAGTTCACAAACTGACTGAAAAAGTTATAATAAAGACAGGTGAAGAAGATGAGGAAAGCAAATACACTAAACGTAGTAAGATCTCCAAGTTCAATTCGGATACCCAAACCTACACAACCGTTGGACTTGGTGAATTGAAAGTTCTTAAAAACACAAACACTGGAAAGACTAGAATATTAGTCAGAGCTGAAGGATCTGGAAACATCCTATTGAATAGTCTTGTTGTCAAGGATTTGAAGTATGACTTCATTGGGGATAAGAATAACACTGTGAGAATACCCGTTGTCAACACCGATGGTGGTCTGGAAACTTTCATTGCACGTGTTAAAACCGGTGAAGATGGGCTTGCTTTATTGAAGGCTGTTCAAGATGCACAACTTTAATTGACTGATCTGAGTACGATTACTAGTACGAATACATTACTAATCGAAAAAGGAGAAATATTGTATTGAGTATTGTTTATCTATCTGTATCATATTGATACTTTGTTTCTTACATTAAAATATTGTATATCTACACTGTTGTAATTTCAATTGTTGACAAGACATTTATTCTTGATTGTTGTACCAGCACATCGTACCCATGTCAATTGGGTATCTTGGGTACCTAGACGGCTCCCCCCCCCCCTTTCTCGGGCAAATCATCCCAGTGTCACTGTTTGGCTGATCAATTGGGAAACCGATGAGTACTCGGGTCGGATCAACTTGCGAATTAGTCGCCAATCGCGGACAAATTTTGCCGGGTGCGCTTTCACGTCAAATTTGTGTGGAAGATGAGACTCTTTACATTTATAAGCAACAAGTATCTGAAGAAAAGTGCTATCTAGAAGAACTCAAGATAACAAATTAAATAGATATGTCATCTGCAAAAACTGTCTTGGTCACCGGTGCAACTGGTTTCATCGCAAACTACATCGTTGATGTTCTATTGAAGAAAGGTTACAATGTCATTGGTACCGCAAGATCTGAAAAGAGATATGCTCCATTATTAGCAGAATTTCAAAAGCGTTATCCAAACGGTCATCTTGAATTTGAAATTGTTGAAGACATCGGAACAGACAATGCGTTCGATGAAGTTTTGAAGAAGCATCCAGAAATCACTGTTGTTCTCCATACTGCTTCTCCATTCTCCTTTGGTCTTGACAAGCCACTGAAAGAAGCTTATTTGGATCCAGCTGTCAATGGTACTTTGAACATATTGAAGGCAATTAAGGCGTTTGCACCTCAAGTTACAAACGTTGTTGTCACCTCATCATTTGCATCCATTGCCCAATTCTCTGCTGATATTTATTCTATTGTTCATACTAAGGATACATGGTGTAACCTTACCTGGGAGATGTGTGATGATGAATTCAAAGCATACTGCTGTTCTAAGCTTTATGCCGAAAAGGCAGCAAGAGATTTTGCTAAAACTGAAAACGTCAACTTCAAATTAGCAACAGTCAATCCTCCGTACGTTACTGGTCCACAATTATTTGAAATTTCCGTTGGTAAGGTCTTGAACACATCCAATGAAATCATCCAAAATGTTACAAAGATTGATAAGTCCTCAAAAACCTCTCAAGGGGATAAATCATTGTTGGTTGTTGATGTTAGAGATGTTGCCAATTTCCACGTTTTAGCATTTGAAAACCCAAAACTGCAAGAAGAAAGACTCTTTATTGTTGCTGGAGCATCTAATCCACAAGATATCTTGAATATCTTGAACAAGAACATTCCTTCTTTGAAGGGTAAGATTGCTGTGGGTGAGCCAGATTCCGTTGCTAAGTGTATCGCTGAAGGTCTTAAATATGACTGTTCCGGTACTGTCGAATTGGCAGACAACTACAAGTTTGTTACAGTCGAACAATCCGTTACTGACACTATGACACAATATTTTAGACACAATTCCATTTAATCAGTATAAATTATTTATTTTGTGCTACTCCTTTATACAATCCTCTTATAGAATGTATTTATTATCTTTTAGAATGTACATTGTGCTGATTGAGTAGCCTAGAAGAGTCCTTTGGTGGTGATTTGAGCAGACCCGAACAACCGCCATCTTGTCCGGTGCACGGGTGTTTTTTCTACGTTGTGGGTTGTAGAAAAGAGGGATTTTCTCCTCCTTTGCTGAACCCACTGATGAAAGCTACAAATTGAAAAGCATTGTTTGCCATTGGTAGTATTACCAGGTATATATGCATGTGCTTCAGTTTCTGGTACGGCAAACGCAAAAAAAGTAAACTCAAGAATAAAAAAACCATTTTCCTGACTAATGATGGCAATAATTTGTTAATTAGTCCAACAGCACACATCACTTGAATCATAACAGAACTTTTTTGAATTGGGCGTAATTGAGTTATAACCACACAAGTATTTTTCTATGATCGAGCTGTAATTATGTCAACTAAGAAACAAATACAGGCTTTTACTATTGGGTGCTAACTAAGAGCTCAGTACCGACGGTAGGGACAAAGATAAATCTAAATTTCTGCTACTACAACAATAAACTAAATTAACATTATTGTTTTTCATTCAATATAAATAATACAGCTTATAAAAAGCAAACTTGGCATTGGGCAGATCTCCCAGTCATTTATTATAGTGTTTCCTCAAGATGCTTCTTGGGCAGATCTCCCAATTATTTATTATAGTGTTTCCTCAAGATGCTTCTAATATCAGCAACAAAGTCATCAACTTCACCAACATCCAAATAACTAAACCCATCGTCATTTGGAAATATATTATGTTTAATAGGTTCATTAGCCCGCACAATCCAATGTTCATCCAATAGACTATAAACTTCTTGTCTATCGCCAAACAACTTGTAGTTGATTTTTTTCAACATGGCCAAGAGACAACGTAATAGGAAAACATCACCTTCAAACAAAAGCACATCTACTATTCTCTCAACGATTTCAAACCCAACCAGGTTAGAAAATATTGAAGAGACGGTGTGTTGAATTATCACTAATGTGTTGATATCATGTTTGATAAAACTGTTGTACAAGTTAGGTGAGGTCAGTAAGAGATATTTATCAAATTGGTTTTTGATATCACTCAAATATGGATCATCATCGTGTTGAAGTTGATCAGATAGCGTTTCATGAATTTTATCAGATGACAGAAATTTGTTGATCATTTTCTTTGAAGTGATGATAACCAGTGCACTTAGAACTTTTGTCTTTGATTTCAAGTTTGAATATAGCACACAGATTAGATTTAGTAACTTCAAAGTAGTTTCAAAAGCAGGCATTTTTTCATATTTTGGACCAAGCAGAGGTAATATTAGTTCAAAACTCAATGCAATCTGTAAAACATCTTCAAAGACCTGGCCAATTTGGAAAACCATCAGATCTGCAAAGCAGAACTGGATTCTTTTGGAAACTCTATCCACAAATCCAATGATCAACAATTCTTCCGGACTGTGGCTCCTCTCAAATTCCCTCTTGCTCAATTCTGAGTCCATAAGTTTATAATTACATGCATCCAATATGATATCCTGAGCTCTTTCTATGCATTTCTTCATTAATTCACCCCTCTTGTCGTTTCTATCCTCGTGATTTTTGGATGTAAGGGTGCATTGTTTCGTCCAAATTTGGTCTCTTAGAGAATCTGGAATACCTCTCCACCATAATTCCCTAGCTGAAGTGGAACATATAGCCTTTTCATAATTCTTGAGTATCTTGTGCCAATGCTTCAAATCCTTTTGATGTAAAAGATCAAGTTTTTGTTTTTGTTTTTGATAGTCTTTTAATTTCTGTTTTTCTTTTTCTATTTCATTATCGAGTAACAAGTCGTAATCTCTCGTATGCTTACTGGCTTCAAATGAATCCTTTGGAGGTAAGTTTACTGGACGAGTCACCGACATGTATTTCTTGGCTGAATAATTCGAAACATTTGTAACTGTATGGTCATCATTAGAATCCACAACAATCGTGGTACTGCTGTTGTTATGTTCCAATTTCTTGAATTTTGTCAAAACGGCAATACGCTCCAAAGTTTCCTCCAATTTCAAATCCTCATTCTTAGAGACCAACTTGATATCGTGAGAGACCGTCTCGTCGGAATTATTGTACATGGTTATCTCCGACAGATCAGATCCTATTGAAAAGACAGATGATGCTCTTGCTGTGGGTGATGAGTTTGACGAGCTGCTGTTGTTCGAGAGTCTTTTTATATGCTTGTTGAATTGAGGTTTTCTGAATGCAAATCCACGATCACTCAGAGCTTTCAACGATTTCGAATATGGAACATCGTATATCATCAGATCATCCGGCACGGCATCATCATCTGAATAGTCATCCACCAATTCCTGCTGGGAATTCATCATACTCAGATCAGAAGCACGTAGCTGTTTCTTTTTCTTTTGGTTTACTCTAAACTTCTGTGACGATGTGAGCAAAAGAGCATCTTTTGAAGTATTTGATTGTGCAATGGATAGATTGGAGTACGTGAGTCTCATTTTATTACTGTTATTGGAATTCACAGATATGGCCGAGCCATTAGACATAATGGAATTCATCCTCGATGGAACACCCGAGGAGCATATCGAATGTGTTCGACTGGACACTGATCCAGGGCGTGTTCTTGGGTTATGGTATGTTGATCTATTTTTAGCATCGTCATAGCTCAAACAGACGTCCTCAAAGGACTCTTGAATGACATCCAAAGTGACAGAGTTGACATTGGAACCACTGCTCATGGTTCTTTGTTATAAATATTAAGCAAATTCTTGGAGGCCGGGGAATACAGGAAAACTCTTTTGAAGAAAAATGGTGGAGTATGGTATGTTGCTCTGAATGGAAGGGAATGAATGATACGGCCACAATCGGTAAGTTTTGAAACAATGTGTATGTTTCTATGGTATATAGTGGTTAACGAATGTAAAGATGAATGTCACTGTATCAGTATTAAAAAAACACTTTTAAAAAGGGTCCGAAAAGAAGAATTGAATCAACCCAAGTCCATTGAAAAAGTTCAGACAAAAAACAACTGATCCGAATTTGATGTTTTGTTTGAAATCCATGCTGCCCAGTCCCATTAGCAGGGGTCGCGTCCAGGGGGGCCATCGCGCGCATTGGAAGGGTGTCTGGGTCGGAATACAGAGGGGCCAGTTTGGCCACTTTCTTACTGGGAACACTCCCATGTGTGTGATTAATATACTGTTTTTATATTCTACGTGAATGTATATGTAAATTCAAGTAGAACCGAAATCAAAAATATATACAAGGGGACAGGGGTGGTGAAAATTCCTTACTTCTTCTCGTCATCCTTCTTCTCTCCTAAGATCTTTTTGAAAGCATCTGATAGGAAACTTTCAATTCTCTTCAAATTCTTTGGGTGTTCACAGTCTTTACTATCTGTTGCATTATTCAAGTCTTTGTCATTTGTCAAGTTTTCCAGCGGCTTCCAGTTTGGATCCACCCTTGTAGCACTATTATCACCGAAGGCATCTGCCAAAGCTTCTAGCAACGCAGTTTGTGTGGCATTGACAGGTTTCATAGGTTCCAATTTGATGGTAACCATCAAATCACCTCTGCTGTTCTGACCATATGGAACACCTCTTTCTGGAATTCTTATCGTCTTTCCATCTTCAGAGCCAGCTGGAATCTTTAACTTGATCTTTTGGCCTTCCAAAGTTGGAATCTCCACTGAACCACCCAACGATGCGGTTGTTAGCTTGATCTTGCATTGATAAACCAAGTTGTTTCTTTGATCTCTAACAAATTCTGGATCTGCTTGAACCCTAACTCTAATAATCAAATCACCATTGGTGAGAACGTGGTTAGGAGAAGTGGTGGAATGCGGAGCACTACCGGCACCACTGACTCTTATTCTAGAATTATCTCTCATACCTGGTGGAAGTTTAACTTCTGTTTGCTTTTTCTGATGAACAACACCTTCACCATGACAAGTACCACAAGCATCGCTAGGGTTGATTCTAACACCGGTACCTTCACAAGCTTTACAAGTTGATGCCATTTGAAATCCAGCTTGCAAATAATGAACTTGAGACCCAGTACCACCACATGTATTACACGTTGCCTTCTTCTTTCCCTTTTTCATACCTGAACCTGTACAGGTGTCACACTTGCAGAGAGAAGCATAGGAAACAGTAGCATTTGTTCCAAATACCGCTTCTCTGAAACTAATTGTCTTTAAAACTTCTATATCATCACCCGCCAGATGCTGCACAGAATTTCTACCTCTACCACCACCTGTTGAGCCTCCATTGAACAAGTCTTCAAAATTGAATCCAAAACCATCAAATGGATTTCCAGATTGGCCACCGAACCCACCAAATGGATTTCCTCCGGCAGCACCTCCATATCCACCCGGATGACCGCCCATGCCAGCATTTGGATCAAATGCAGCAGCACCGAACTGGTCATATTGCTGTTTCTTTTGTGGATCAGATAAAATGTCATAGGCTTCTTGCAAAGAATGGAATTTCTTCTCAGCATCTTCCGCTTTATTTATATCAGGATGGAACTGTTTTGCCAATTTGTAGTATGCTTTTTTGATATCCGAGGCCGCGGCATCTTTAGAGACACCTAATGTCTTGTATGGATCATCGAGCTTGTTGGATCTTGTTGAATGGAATGATCTTGTTTGAAGGGATTGCTTGAACTGTGGTGAGTGACTCAAAGAAGATGGAGTCGATGAGGATATTAGAGTTGGTCTTCTGAGACCCTGTTCAGTCTTGATAAGAATCCTTTTCAATGATTTCGAAAATAAATGACTCATTTGATATCACTGTTATGGCCTTGCTGTAGTGTGGGAATTCCTTGACTGATTTACACCCAAGTGCAAGCTCTTTTCAAGGAAACCATCCAGGAGAGAAAACTCTCTCTGCTACACCTCTTCTCCGTATCTCTCGAGACCGGAACCTTTTGCGCGTGAAAAATGGCCCCTCCAGGGCTGCGTAACCAGCAGCGAGTCTTCTAGAAATCTCCACAGCATGTCTTTGTGGTTTGTGGTTTACCTCTCTACTTTGTGAACTGAACCGAAGCTGAAGCTGAAGCTAAATATTGAAACATTGATATATTATATTGTACACTGTATACGGTCTCCAAAATGAAAATGAAAACCTACAAAAAAATATGAAACTACTATTATTTGAAAGCCTCGGCAACTAAATCTTTCAATTCATTGGCAGCTGCTGTAGAATCATCTCCTCCTTCTTTACCCTTGTCACCACTTGGATCCTCGCTTCCGTCTTTACCATTGCCTCTACCAGTCTGTTCAGCAGAGAGTAAATTGTTTATCAAATCCTCATAGGTAGCTGCTTTGTCCTTGAGTTCAGTACCCGATTGATCACCTTGATCATCGGATGGTGAGAGGGGTGGTCTGCTAACACGTGTTTGTAGATTATGTTGCCTGTTACCAGTCTTGGGTCTACTGATATTGTTCTTACCATCCATAAAGTTTCTACCCATATCACCCGTAACTTTCAAAAGATAATCAGGAACCTCTAAGTCGTTCTTGAGATAATAAATCTTCCAGTTTCTGGCCTTATCCTTCAATTGTAGGGTGGTTCTATTCTTAAGATCCTCGTTGATCGAGCCACCGGCTCCATACAAGCCTAAAATGGCCGACCATTGAGTTCCCTTTTGTTTTAAACCTTCTCTTAATGCATTTTCTTCTTCCTCTGTCCAAGTTCTTCTGAATGTGGCTGGTCTATTGTGTCTTATCTTTCTCTGTTTTGGTTCACTCTCTCCATCAACAACGCCCTGCTCAATACCTGTATCACTAACTGACTCGAATTTTCTCTTAGTTTCTTGTAAGTCTGTGTTATTCAGTCTTGATAGTTCAGAAGCTATTTTTCCCTTCGGACCCCAGATCAAGAATCCAACATTCTTTGAAACATAGTCCAAGAGATCATTCAAAAACTTAATCCACTCATACTTCTCCATCAAAGGATCATCGCTACAACTTTTGATCAAGTTGTCTTTTCTAGAGTCACATCTGGTCAAGAAATCAATTTCGGCAGGAGTAAACATGGTTGAGTTTCTCACAATCTTCTGCGAGATAGGATCAAAGTTCGGATCTTTACGTCTCAATAAGATCACTTCCATGTTGTCAGGAAACAAATCTTGTATAATTTCTTCCTTGGATCTATCTCCTAATTCAATCGCAGAAATAAAAGCTTGTGTTTTCAATTCCAAGTACAAAATAGCCTGCGATTTCAAAAACTTAGTCTGGTTTAAATTAGGTCTGTGATTTGTTTTCAAAGGAAAGTTAGAATGCTTCGGACCAGGAGATTGTAAGTCTTGAGTCAAATTGGAAATTGAGTAGTTTGGATCCAAGTTTTGAGGAGGACAAAACACATCAAGAAATGCTTCATTCAAAAAGAAGAAACCCAAGTCAATCAAACCCAATGTTGCCAACAAAAAGGTAGACAAGTTGACCTTTCTCAACGTACCTTCAATAGTCTCCTCTTTGCCTTTCAAAAACGGAGGAGCTGGAGTACCATACTTCCAAACACCAAACGTAGCGTTTTCAACCGTGAAAAAGGGACTCTCCTCAGAATTGTAAACTCTCTTTGTTGTCTCAAATAGTTCAATCAAATTACCAAATGCAATACCGGTATATGATTCCCTATTTGAAACTAATTCCATCACTTTTTGGTATGGTCCCTTTGAAATGATTCTCAAGATTTGTGTAGCCAGATTGTCTAGAACGGGCAACGTGTTGACCAAAAGCTGAATGTTGAAAGAAAGATAATCTGGAGCACTTATAATTAGGGGTAGAGCAGCCAGTTGTGCATTGACTATGTTTATTGGTTTGAATGAGGTATCTGAGTTTTGTAATAGATTCTTATAAGCCTTCAGCGCTTCCGTTTCCGTTTTCTCAATCAGAACACTATTTTCTGGAATAGACACACCCTTATAGGTTGTGGAAGTTGTTGTAGAGGCAAAGTGAGGAGTTTCATCGTTCTCTGAAAAGCTCGCTTCTGTCTTTATAGGTTCATCGTTGGTGGCTTTGTCATTTGCCTTGTCGGTATGCTTGTCTCCAGTTGTTGATGATATTTCACTGCCGTTAGAACCTTCCTTTTCACCGTGACCTTTGTCTTCTATGTTTTCCACTGTTTCTGTTGGTCCAACTTGTTCATTCTTTTCGGTTTCATTGTGCTCTTTGTTTTCTGCCTTGTCTGTGTGCTCTTTCTTTTCATTGTGTTCGTTCTGTTCCGTATCCACCTTTTCTTCAGTTGGTTCTTTCAGTTCAGCCTGTTCTTTGTCTTCTGGCTTTCCTTCAACTATTTCAGTCTTACTCTGTTCTTGTTCAATTCTTTTCTTTTCAGCATCTTCTTTCTCTTGGTGTTCCTTCTGCTCCTTTTCAACTTCTTTCTTGAACTGCAATTCCATTTGCTTGATTTGTTCTTCTATCTCGGCATCAACAGAATCTGATTGATCTTTGTCTAAGCTTTGATCTGCTTCTTCAGCAGATTTTGCTACATCAGGCTCTTTCATATCATGGTCTACATCAGGAATTTGGTCATCATTTGGTTGGGTTTGTAGTTCAGCCTGTACTGGAGCCGTTGCTTGTGATTCAGGTTCAGGCTCAGCTTGAGCTTCAGGTTGAATTTCACTTGTAGCTGTCTCTGTAAGATGTTCAGTTGTAGACTCAGATTCACCCATAATTTTCTGCAAATGAAGTTCCAAGTCCTCATTGGTCATGTTATCCAAATTGAAATTTAGTTGAGATTCTAAATAGTCCAAATTGGTTGATGGTTGCTGCTGATCTGAGACTTGTTTACTTGATATCTCAATATTATCTTCTTTCAAAGCATCATTATCCATTTCAGAAGAGATACCAGCAATACTCATTTCGGTTAGCTTCTCTATTTCCTTTTGGAAATGCTGTTCCTCCTCTGATCTATTTTTCAGCTCTGCATCATCATCTGCTGGCTTTGTATGATCTTGCTGCGCAATGGTACTGTCGTTAGTATTATCATTATTTGGAGCGGGTGGTTCACTGCTTTGTTGGTCTGTACTGATACCCTCCAGCTCTGACATTGTTTAATGAATAATGCTACCCAACGGTAAGTTAACAACCGTTTACTACCACTGTAAAACACATGTTTCCCTCTTAATCTCTCTTTAAAAAGGGAAACAAAAACAAAAATAAAAAAAATATTGGGTCGTGCGACACACACTGTTGAATCATACACACCCGTGCACCATTACATAGGTTCCTCCCATTTAGGAACATTTCCGTTTTGGGAAATGTAATGAGACGCGTCCCGCTGATGATGAAACCTCTTTTGGACAAACTTTGGCGTCTCCAGAGATGGTGAAAATATATCTCCCTGCTCCTGATCTCTCTTTCTCATGTTCCTGTTCTTTTCCTTCTTGTTTCCTTTTTACCAGTATTGATCGCTACTAAATTAAATCCAACCTTTTAGCTTCATTTCATTTCACCCTACATAACACACCGAAACAGAATGTCCTTTGAAAGAGCAGATATTTATACCACATCGGTGCTTCCTGGTGAAACACCTGTTGATTCTCAATTTACAGAAGTCATCAAAGCTTTCAAGAAGTTCATCTTAGAGTTCAGACTCAACAACAATTTCACCTACAGAGACCAACTAAGAGAAAATGTGCTAACCAAGCAATACCAATTGGTCGTCCAGAATGAACACCTAATTGCATATCACGATGAGTTAAACAAAAAATTAATGGACGATCCAACTGAAATGGTTCCATTATTTGAAACTGCAATCACCGAAATTGCCAAACGTATAGTTACCATCTCAGGTGACGAGACCCATGGCACCCACTCTGTTTCTATTCCTACATGTCAGTTGATCTTTCTTTCTAACGATAACAAAATCTCATTGAGACACTTAGATTCAGAGCACATTTCCAAGATTGTCAAAGTCAGTGGGATTGTCATTTCCGCATCCACACTAAACTCCAAAATCACACAAGTTACATTGATGTGTAGATCCTGCAGACACTCTTTGAACTTGAAAGTTCCTTCATCTTTGAGTGCACCACAATTTCCAAAACATTGTATGGCTCCACCTCAGCCATCTGGTGAATCAAATTCCTGTCCTCCTGACCCATACTTGATTGTCCATGACAAGTCAACTTTCATTGATCAGCAGATTTTGAAACTACAAGAATCACCTGATATGGTTCCAATTGGTGAGATGCCTCGTCATATATTGTTAAGTGTTGATAGATACTTGTGTAACAAGGTTATTCCTGGAACAAGATGTGATATTGTGGGTATATATTCCATCTATCAAGCTAAAGTTAAAGGTAATTCCACTACAAACAACGTCGCCTTGAGAAATCCATACATGAAGGTGTTGGGTATTCGTACCGATAGAGATTCCGACTTTGGTAATGGGTTGGCCGGTATTTTCAGTGAAGAAGAAGAGGAAGAATTCATTGCATTGTCAAGATCCGATGATTTATACGAGAGATTCTCTTCATCTATTGCACCATCTATTTTCGGTAACCAAGATATCAAAAAGGCAATCACATGTTTATTGATTGGTGGATCTAAAAAAATCTTACCTGATGGAATGAGATTGAGAGGTGACATCAACGTTTTGATGTTGGGTGACCCTGGTACTGCCAAATCGCAACTCTTAAAATTTGTTGAGAAAGTCAGTCCTATCTCAATTTATACATCTGGTAAAGGTTCATCTGCTGCAGGTTTGACTGCATCAGTGCAAAGAGATCCAAATACCAGAGAATTTTACTTAGAAGGTGGTGCCATGGTCTTAGCTGATGGTGGTGTTGTTTGTATTGATGAATTTGACAAGATGAGAGATGAAGATAGAGTTGCTATCCATGAAGCCATGGAACAACAAACTATTTCCATTGCAAAAGCTGGTATCACCACCGTGTTGAACTCCAGAACAAGTGTCTTGGCAGCTGCCAATCCTATCTATGGTAGATACGACGATATGAAATCTCCAGGAGAGAACATTGATTTCCAAACCACCATTTTGTCTCGTTTTGATATGATTTTCATTGTTAAGGATGACCACAATGCAGCAAGAGATATAAGCATTGCCAAGCATGTTATGAACGTCCATACCGGTATAAACAATGATGATGTTGAAGGTGAAATTCCTATCGAAAAGATGAAAAGATACATTCAATACTGTAAAGCCAAATGTGCTCCAAGATTATCTGAAGCCGCCGCAGAGAAACTTTCATCTGAATTCATATCCATCAGAAGAGATGTGAAAGCAAAAGAATCCCATTCTTCCGAAAGATCTTCGATCCCAATTACAGTGAGACAATTGGAAGCTATTGTCAGAATCAGTGAATCTCTAGCAAAGCTTGAACTATCTCCAATTGCATCTGAAAGACACGTTGATGAAGCAATGAGATTATTCAATGCATCTACCATGGATGCAGTTAACGAAGGTAATGCGGATAATGCCAAAACATCCGAAGAGATTGTCAAGATTGAGGCTGAAATCAAGAGAAGATTGCCAATTGGTTGGTCAACATCGTACAGTACTTTGAGAAAGCAATTCAATAGCTACAACCCTGCCTCTTTGGAAAAGGCTTTGAGTATATTGGAAAGAAGAGAGACCATTCAGTTTAGACATCAAAGGTCAAATGTCTTCAGATGTGGTGTTTAGCTATTTAGTATTGCCAATTTTTTCATTAGTGTGTTCTTTTTCTTGTTACTTTTTGCGTTTTGCAGTTTGCGTTTTGCGTTTCCTTGGGTTTGTATTATAAACTTTTTTAATTCTACAATTTATTTTTATCTTGTCGAAAGACAACGTTTAATTAAATATATATTTCAACAGAAAGAAAGAGTAAGTGTAACTTATATAATGGCATGGAAACCTTCCTTACCTTTGGCCAAACCTTTCTTCACAATTTTTGAAATCTCAACTGGATCACTAGTGATACCAGTCAAATCTTCAAATCCATCTTCAGTAACTAATATGTCATCTTCAATTCTAACACCACCCACATACATATATTTTTCTAAAACATCGGTATCGATAAACTTCTTTTGATTTGGATTCTTCATTGCATGCTCAATTAAGAATGGGGAGAAGTAGATACCAGGTTCATCCGTAACCACCATTCCCGCTTTCAAGTTTCTTCTGATTCTAAGGTATCTCAATAACAGATCCTCGTCGTTATAGTTTGGATAGCCACCAACATCATGAGTATCCATACCTAAGAGGTGCCCTAAACCATGAGGGAAGAACCAACCGGAAACTTTACTTTCAAAGATTTCGATCTCGGTACCATTTTTGAAAATACCAAGTTGTAGAAAATGCTTTATCATAACTTCATGGGCTAACAAATGTAGATATTCCCAACTCACACCAGCTTTAATCTTGTTCATAGTTTGAGTTTGCATATCTAGCACAGCTGTATAGATTTCCAAATGTTCTTTGGTCCAATCTCCATTTATAGGGAAACATCTGGTGACATCACTTGCATAACATTCCCATTCTGCACCAGCATCGATCAAAACGGTTTCCTTCCCCTTCATTTGATCATCGTTGGTTGTCCAGTGCAAAGTACCACAGTTTGGGCCAGAGCAACAAATTGGGTCATATGATTGGAATTTGGAGCCTTGTCTGATAGAATGGTACAAGAACTCAGCATGCATGTGAGTCTCGTTGGTTTCAATAGGAAGCGCTGACATGACAGCATAGTGAGAGTTGTCGGTAATCTTTGCTGCATGTTTCATCAAGGCGATTTCATAATCATCTTTGATCAATCTTGCCTCATCCAATGCATAGAAAAAGTCTGAGTTATTGGAAACAACCAAACTGGCAATGGATAACGATGGGTATTCATCAGTATCAGTAGTGTACACGGTTGTTTCTTTTGAGCTGAAGACCTTGAAGTCTGCTTCCAGTTCTGAAACGTACTTAACTTCATCAACATCGAATTTTTCCAAAGCTTGCTCAATACTCAAAGGCATTCCACTCCACATCACATCATCGTAATCAATTTCAGGCAAATATAAAACCAACTTGTCTTCTGTCAAATCATACGACACAAAGCATCCACTGATCTGACCAACACCACTCAAGTAGTGGAAGTATCTATTCTGTCTCAGAGGTGCAGTCTGATCACAATAAGGATACAATTTGAGATTGCCTCCTGCAATGAAAAAGGCAGAGTTTGATCCACTTGGCTCCTTTGACAAGAAATGGTCTCTGACCCTTCTAGCATGCTCCTTTGATGGGTACTTAAGTCCCTTTAACTCAGCAGGACCTTCTTCCATTTTTGAACTTGATATTCTAGGTTGTGTAAATCAAATTCAGTTTACTATTGATGAGCAATGAGCAATTATCACTTGGATGGACACTTCAGTTCATCCTCCAAGAAGAGAGGCATCGTCGGTGTATGTATATATATCTGTAGATGCTCCTTATCAAAAGTGTTGCGTCTGCCAAAACTTCCCGTTGCGCACGAGTTCCGGAGAGGAGCTTGTCGAGTCTGGCATTACGAGCTGTTCCCTGCTCTCTCCCAGGCCCATTGAAGAGAGAGCTATACACATTTATTGAATCGTTACTTCTGTATATGTTTCTCAGTTACTATATGAGCACTATTCTCCAAGAAATCAAGGAAATTGGCTATAATTTGAAGTACCGGCCACCAGTTGGGAAGCAACTCCGCTTCGGCAAAAGGCACCGGGGATGCTTCAGTTGTCGACAAAGCGTGCTGTCGACCACTCGGCCACCTGTTGACAAAACAAAAAGAGTAAAAAGATTCGATTTCCGGTGGTTTTCTACTCTCTTTGGATGGAATTGCAGCTTGCTAGACACCAATTCACAAGATAGATGGATCAGGAAAAGAAACATATACAGACTGCAGATGTTGCAGAGGAAGAACCTCCCTCAAAAAGACAAAAACTGATTTCCAGCGTAGAGGAGAAAGACGGAACCGATTCTTCTGACTTTGACGATGATGATGATGATGAGCCCATTGAAGATGAAAGCAAAATACAAGAGAAGAGAATTTACAACTTGTATTTGGAAACAATAAATAGAAAAGTGTTGGACTTCGATTACCCCAAAACTTGTTCCATCTCCCTATCCTCAACCAATATCTACGGATGCCTTGCATGCAACAAATACTTGAGAGGAAGATCAAACAAAACTGAGGCATACAAACACTCAATAGACCTTAATCATCATGTGTTTATCAACTTTGAAACATTGAAGGTTTATGTGTTGCCTGAAAATTACGAATTGGAAAATGATGCCGTTGAATCGTTAAGAGATATTCAAATGTTGATCAATCCGACCTATTCTACGGGCCAAGTTCAATCGCTAAGCAGAAAGAATAGTGGCATAACTGGTGTTGATTTGCAAGGGAATGAGTATGTTACCGGTTACATTGGATTGAATAACATGAGTAATGTCAATGATTACTCCAACGTGATACTTCAGTGTCTAGGTCATGTTTGTTCCATACGAGACTTCTTCTTATCACCCAATGAAAAGCTCACCAGCTTGGACTTATGTGACAAGTTTTCTCTCTTTGTGAGAAAGCTGTGGTTTGATAGGCTATTCAAGCAACACTTGTCAACAAATGAGTTGATGAAACTGGTGAGTGAGAAATCCAATGGTAAATTCAACCTATATAAATCCAACAACCCGAGGGATTTCTTAACCTGGTTATTGAACAATCTAAACTCTGAACTAAAATCAATCAAGAAAAATATTTTGTCTAATACATTTCAAGGTAAATTGAAAACTGGTACAAAAAGTGTAAAGTTTTGGTACCTAACTTTGAAACTTCCATCAGAGACTTTATTCAAAGATTCAGTTGAACTAACAGTCCAGCAATTTGATCTGATAGACTTACTTCAAAGGCTTCCTTATCAAATTGAACAATTGCCAAAAGTGCTAATTATATATATCGATAGAACAACAACGGATAAGGAAATAATTGGCTTGAATAATATAAACTCAAGTCTTATAAGATTCAACCCTGATGAGCTTGAATTTTTGGGGAAGAAATATAAACTGATATCTAATGTTGTGATGCAAACAAGCGTTGAAATAGATGGTGAAGGAATTGAACGTTTCAAGATCCATTACAAAACACAGGTCTTCAATTCTGCAAACGATACTTGGTATGAGATTGATGACTTGAAAGTGAAGCCCATACAAAAGGATCTACTAATGTTCAATCTAAGTGGTATTCAGTTCTGGCAACTACTAGATTGAATTTTAATCAATTTACATGTAATGGAAAAAAAAATTAGTACATATTATTTTTATTTCTTATAATTTGTGTAATATTTTAATTATTTACTGGATGGCCAGTCTGTTGACATTACCTGTTATTATAGACACCGTGTTCTCGTCAATTAATTCTTCAGCAGTTTCACTTAGATGTTTCTTTGGATCCTGCTTACCAACATATCTTGTTTTCAACTGATCTTCGGATAATTCTTTCTCTTCGGTAATTCTTTCCACGTATAATTTAGCAATCTTAACCATCTTCTTAGAGCCATCCAAGTTCTTACATTCTTTATCATTATAATCGCTCAGCTTCAAACCTGTTGTCCATTCTTTCTTGTGTAAGTTCAACAACATATCTGTCTCTTTGGAAGTTTTTCTATAATCTATATTTAATGAATAGTATGATCTGTTTAATCCATGGATCAACGCTTGGATTGTTGGTTTATTCAATAAACCAACAACAGATGTGGTTTGTCTTGGTTCTTGGCCTAGCATCAATGCTTGGGATGAAATTGATCTGAAAGCATCAATGACAACTTTACCCTTCACTGATTGAATTGGATCAATAACAACGGCAACGGATCTAGGATTCAATTGTTCAAATGACTGTTGAGTATTGACATCAACACTGGATAACCAACATCCGAAACCTGGATGCGAATGGTACCAGCCGACAACCATTTGATCTCTACCTGTTTGCTTCAACATGTCCATCATCTTTGTTTGGAAAACATCATCAACAGCCTCAACGGAGACACCAGTACCGGATTGAGGCATGGCAAACACATCAACAACTTGGATTGTAAATTCATCAACAAATTCACCAAGCATCAACCCCATCACTTCCATTGGAACACCTGCTCTACCATGTTTCAACATCTTCAATAGTGCCAATGATGATATGTACACTGTTTCTGCGTTATCGATTGCTGGTTGATCTGTTGGCACTGCACCTGGGCCTCCAAGTCCGCCCATTCTTGAGCCTAGTAATGACTGTAGTCTATCCATATTTCAATTGTATTGTCTGTATCTGTTGGATTAAAATTGGGTATTCCTGTCCTAACTCAGTGTATCTCCAATGGTGTACCACAAAGTGGCAAAATCATGTACCACTTCACTTAGTGACGGATTCTCGAGGCAGGTGCGGACACGCGTCTGGAAATTGGCAGCGAGGTAGGCGGCCCTTTGAAATTCAGAGGTTCAACTCGAACTTCAGTGCAACCCTTTCTCCTTTCTCCTTTCTCTTCCGATCGGTGTTACTGTATATATCATTACACTATCAATTGATCAGTAGAGAGATACACTCCTGTTCCATCAACCGACATGTCCAAGCCAATCGAATTCAACCTAACCAAAGAACCAATCTACGATCACTGTTTCTCCCACGACAGAAGCTCAGTTGCCATCACAAAGGGAATCGATGTTGAGATCTACGACTTGTCAAAAGTTGGCAAGCCAGTTTTGCTAACTACTTTGAAAGGTCACGATAAGACAGTCACCGCTGTTGATATCAACCAAAAGGGTCAGATTGTCACTTGTTCGCAAGATCGTAATGCTCTGGTTTGGGATTTACAACCCGATGGTTCCTATAAGCCTACTTTGGTCTTGTTAAGAATCAACAGAGCTGCAACTACCGTGAGATGGTCACCAAATGGTTCTAAGTTTGCAGTTGGCTCATCTGCAAGAGTCATTGCCGTGTGTTATTTCGAAGATGAGAATGATTGGTGGATTTCAAGACACATCAAGAAACCATTGAAGTCAACAATCTTATCTTTGGACTGGCACGAAAATGGTGTTCTGCTAGCATGTGGTTCCACGGATGGTCACGTTAGAGTCTTTTCAACGTTTTTGAAATCTGTGGATTCCAAACCTCCAGCTACTATCTGGGGTGAGAAGTTACCATTCCAAACACTATGTTTAGATCAGAACTTGAATGCGTGGGTCCAGGATGTTAAGTTTGATCCAAGTTATCAATTTTTGGCTGCTGTTACACATGATTCTTCAGTGAGTTTTGTTTATCCTGGACAAGGCGAGTTAGAAGTTGAAGGTGTTTTCACTGTCAAGAACTCAACTTTACCTTTCAATTCAGTTTTGTTCATTAATTCAGGTAAGGCTGTTGCAGCAGGTCATGATTGCCATCCAATTGTCTTTGAATATGATCAATCAAAGGGATGGTACCAATCGTACTCTATTGATGATCCAAAACAGAACAAGATCCATGGTCATGGAGCTCAAACTGCATTGAATATGTTCAGACAAATGGATTTGAAAGGTTCAGCGGAAAATGTTTCTGGTCAATTACAAACCATCCACCAAAATGCGATTACCTCCTTGAAAGCTTTTCAATCCGATTCCGAAGGTGTTTTGAGATTCAGTTCATCTGGTAATGACGGTAAGGTTGTTATTTTCGATGTTTAGTTGGAAATTAACATTACATCGTGTCTTCCTTTTTTTTTCGATTATCCTTGTATCTTTGTTATACTTTGTAGAGCCATTTAGTTTTTTCTTGAATTTCAGCACTATAGAAAAATAAGAATTGTGTATTTTTATCAACAAAAAAAAGAAAGAACAAATTATAATATACAAAGATTGACAAAAAGACTCAACCTATACCTCGAAACCAATACATAACAATAAAAATATAAGACATTGCCCGCAAGCTATCAAATCACTATTCCTGGATAGTGGAACCTAATCCATTTTCATCGGTATCATCCATATCAGTATCACCAGGATAAGATCCACCAGGAACAGTATTCTCCGCTTGCTCAGCAGTTGCGAAATGGCCATTGGCGAACACTTTATACACAGAACTTTTGAAGCAAGTTCCAACCAAACCAAACTTCTCCTCTAGTTCTCTGAGCCTATGAGCGACCAAAGATGGATCTTTATCACCAACATCAAGTTCCTTAACTGTGTTTTGAATCTCCTCTTTCAAGATGATTAGGGAGACTGCAAGTTGCTGGTATTGGGTGAGTGTCTTTGCTTCTAATGGAGTTAGCTGTGGATTCTTCTCATAATCTGTTATCATCAGCACATCGTTCATCTTGTCGGTGGTGTTACTTGACTGTGTTGTATGTCTCTAAAAAGTGCAGTTCTTTCCCTTTCTTTGAAGCTGTGTTTCTTGTTTGTTTTAAATTTCAATTTGTTGTGAAATCGTACGCGATCCGACATTGCGTAATGGAGTACGTAAGCATTGTATGGAGGCATCAATAGGAGTCAAGTATACCATACAGAGTTGCAACGAAATAACACATTTACACTATTAATTCAACAGTCAAAATGAAGAAGAAGAATAATATAGAGAGACACAAAGAAAGCCAATTTTAATTTTTACCATAAACCCCTTACCCGATCCATGCCAACGCAACTGATCTCCCAAGCGAACTAATCATACAACATGAACACAACATTAATCACCATCAGTGTGATACAAACAAACAAAAGAAACAAAAAGGTTAAATTGGTATCGATTGTTCTTATCTTTCCACGCTGGTAGTTGAATAACGAGAGAAAATAGTCGAATGCTCCCAATACCACGCACCCAATACTCAACAATATGAACACTATACAAATGACGAATTTCAATTTCGATGACCAGTAAATCGGTTTCACTGTATCTCTTTTCCTTGATGAAGTTTCAAACCTGTAGTTCAAAGTCAATGCTATGGCAGACAACAACAAAGTTGTACTGAATTTCAACCAGCTCAATGCTGTTCTTTCACTCATCAAGAAGTCTCTAGGCTCACTTGTTTGATTGGCCACTATCAATTCTGGAGCAAGTAGAAAATCTGAAACTAGTGGTGTTCTTTCATGTTGTAGATCATAACCGTTCGATTCAGCAATGGGCTCGTAGTTCGGACTTCTTGGATCATCCAATGGAGCATATCCTATTCTACTGTCGTAGCTGGATATTGATAGTAAAGACGGATATGATGATTCCATTGGGATGATAACTATACAGATCTATCTATACAGATCACAAAGATGAGGTGTATCAACGAACTAAAGAAACGTCTACCGAGTGACAAGTAAAGGTTATGCTGTAAGCTGGTCAGACCCAGTGTGGCTGGTTGGCGTGCACAATAGTCACGTGGGGAAGATGTGCGCCACACTCCTATCTGCTAGCCCTTGCACCCGTGCACCGCTTTGGGAAGTCAGGCAGAGTCAAATTGAAATTTATTTAACTCCGACAGGCTCTTCTGATTGATAAGTGAATAATTGAACCCACACAAAAATGCTCCTTCTCTAACACAACTTGCTTCATCTTGAACGCCCATACTCGTATATACAATATCATCAATAACCCAATATATTTCAAACATGGATCCACAAGTTGTCGGTATTTTAGGCGGTGGCCAATTAGGCCGTATGATCGTTGAGGCTGCCCACAGACTCAACATCAAAACCATCATCTTGGAAGAAGGAGAACAATCGCCAGCAAAGCAGATCAACGCCTTGGACAAGCACGTGAATGGCTCTTTCAAAGATCCTAAAGCTATCAGAGAATTGGCTGAAAAATGTGATGTCCTGACTGTTGAAATTGAACATGTTGATACCGAAGCATTGAAACAGATTCAAAAGGAAACAGGGGTTAAGATCTATCCATTTCCAGAAACTCTTGAATTGATCAAGGACAAATATTTACAAAAGGAACATTTAATAGCTAACAATATCGCAGTTGCAGAGTCAACAGATGTGGAAAGCACCAAAGCTGCTCTGGAAGAGGTTGGTAACAAGTACGGTTACCCATACATGTTGAAATCAAGAACCATGGCATACGATGGTAGAGGTAATTTCGTTGTCAAGGAGAAATCTTATATAGACGAAGCACTAGCTTTTTTGAAGGATAGACCTTTATATGCTGAAAAATGGGCTTTGTTCACAAAGGAATTGGCCGTTATGGTTGTTAGATCAATTGATGGTGAAGTTTACACCTATCCAACAGTTGAAACAATCCACAAAAACAACATTTGTCATACCGTCTTTGCTCCAGCCAGAGTCAACGATACCATTCAAAGAAAAGCTCAAATACTTTCTCAAAATGCTGTCAAATCTTTCCCTGGTGCTGGTATATTTGGTGTTGAAATGTTTTTGTTACCTGATGGCGAATTGTTGATCAATGAAATTGCCCCAAGACCTCACAATTCAGGTCACTATACCATCGATGCATGTGTCACATCTCAATTCGAAGCACATGTTAGAGCAATCACCGGTTTACCAATGCCAAAGAATTTCACATCCTTATCTACTCCTCAAACCCATTCCATCATGTTGAATATCCTAGGTTTTGATGAACCAAATGGTGAATTGGCCCTTTGTAAGAGAGCTTTGGAAACCCCAAATGCATCCGTTTACCTATATGGTAAAACTACCAGACCAGGTAGAAAGATGGGTCACATTAACATCGTTTCACAATCCATGGCCGAATGTGAACGTAAATTACAATTCATTGAAGGAACCTTAAAAGAACTTCCACAACTTGAAACTGCTGGATCTACCATCCCAGGAACATCCACCCAACCATTAGTTGGTGTCATCATGGGTTCAGATTCCGACTTACCTGTCATGTCACAAGGTTGTAACATCTTAAAACAATTCGGTGTGCCATTTGAAGTCACCATTGTTTCCGCACACAGAACACCACAAAGAATGGCCAAATACGCCATCGATGCTCCAAAACGTGGCTTGAAATGTATCATTGCTGGTGCTGGTGGTGCTGCTCATCTTCCAGGTATGGTTGCTGCAATGACCCCATTGCCAGTCATTGGTGTTCCTGTTAAAGGATCCACTTTGGATGGTGTTGACTCTTTACATTCGATCGTCCAAATGCCAAGAGGAATCCCTGTTGCTACTGTTGCTATCAACAACTCCACAAATGCTGCTTTGTTGGCCATCAGAATCTTGGGTGTTGCCGATGGTCAATGGTTAAGTAAGATGGAAACTTACATGAACAACATGGAAGATGAAGTCTTGACTAAAGCTGATAAGTTGGAGACTAATGGTTACGAAGACTATCTAACCACCTATAAGAAATAATCTAACGTAAATATATAAAATATCTATAGAGAGACCTTCCAAACTTATTCATAATATAACTTATTGCATTCTGGCGTATTAAATACTGTTCATTGTAGGTATCTCTCTCTCTCTCTCTCACCCAGTAAATCGATGGAGAAATCATGTGCGGCGTTCTCTCTGCGATAAAAAAAAACTTTCCAGTTCAGAAAGATGGTGAAATGGTACTTCGGAGATGTGTATATGGTATATTGGATGTACCATAGTTAGGAAGTATTCAATCTAGTTGTAGATCAAATATGATGATACTCAATACCAGATATATCAAACACTATCTGGGTGGTGGAGCTCACTCAACAAGAAGATTAATAAGCACAACATCACCACTATATAGAGCAGAGATACCAGACAATGCACCAAGTGTCAGTGATAACACAAAATGGCTAGACAGTTTGAAGAACGATACAGAATTCACTGAAGATCCAGCTGACAAAAGAGTGTACATCGAAACATTGAACGATGTTCCACAAATCAACTACGAGATCAGTGACAGATCCGAGCTTGACTCCCCTGAAACGAATCCCAACTTCATCTCATACATCATGTCCAAGACCAAATCCAAAGTGAACGTGATCAAGATACCGCCAACCGCTGCAAACAGCTCAAATCAATACCAAACAATCTCTGTAGATGCATCAGAATACCTAACTTCTTCGTCCCCTTTCTCAAGCTTGGCCATGAAGAAAAGACCAAAGGCAGACGCCCAGTCATTTTCAGATATCAGAGTGGTCAGATTGAGGTCCGGTGCAGGAGGAAATGGAAATGTCTCCTTTTTCAGAGATGCAGGTGTGTCAACTGGTCCACCAGATGGTGGTGATGGTGGAAGAGGAGGTAATGTTTATGTTTCTGCTGTTGAAGGAATCAGTTCCTTGCATTCTTTACGTGGTAGATACATTGCCAAAGACGGAACAGCTGGTCAGGACGGTCAATTGGATGGTAAGAAAGGTGAAGATGTGCATTTGATTGTTCCTGTTGGTACGCATATCAGATGGTGTCCTGATCCAAAGGATATCAAACAGCTCAAAGGAGCTGAGGATAAAGTGTTTCATATTAAAACGGTAGGTACTTTTCCAGGTGACAGAAAACCAAAATATGTTCAATTTTTCAGAAACTCGTATGAAATCGGTAAAGGTTGGATGTTCAAAGAAAAAGATGAGGAGTATCATTTGGAGAGAGACTATTTCAATCAATTGAATGATAAAGTGAAAATCTATGATAGACAAACAAAGTACGATGAGTTGATGGACGATATTTTCCCACTGGAAGGTTTAGATTTCCCAGAGCCAACAGAGAAACCAGTGATGATACTGAGAGGTGGCAAAGGTGGTATGGGAAACATGCATTTTCTAACTTCATCCATTAGAAATCCAAGATTCTCAAAGGCTGGAAGAAAAGGACTTGAAGGAAACTTCATCTTTGAGTTGAAATTACTTGCCGACTTAGGTCTTGTTGGTTTGCCCAATGCAGGCAAATCGACTCTACTCAGAGCCATCTCAAATGCCAGACCTAGAGTTGGACACTGGGAATTTACAACATTACAGCCAAGTATCGGTACCATTCCTTTGAGAATCGATCAGTCGCCATTTACAGTTGCTGATATTCCAGGTATCGTTGCTGGTGCAAACGAAAATAAAGGTATGGGTTTAAACTTCTTAAGACATGTTGAAAGATCGGGAGGATTATGTTTTGTGATTTCATTAGGATCCAAGAATCCAATTGCGGATTTGGAAATCCTTTTGAAAGAGATGGGGCCAAAGAGACTTGATGGAAAGAACGTGTTGATTATTGGAACAAAGGCTGATTTGGAAGAATCTCGTCCTAACTTTATTAAATTGAGAGATTATGCAAATGAAAGAGGTTGGAAGGCGGTCCCATGTTGTGCCATGAAGAAAGAAAATGTTGAGATAGTGATAGAGTTGATGGCTGAATGTTCAGGTAAACTAGATATATAACACATTTCATAAACTAAGTCACTCTAATTTTGTAAATAGGACTATAACGAAACATTTCATGTCGCAAATCCTGTTTTTCTTTTCTGTAATAAGGGGTGTTAAATAAGTCACGTAATATACATATAGAAAAATAAAAGTACACACGGCGAAGATCAGTAGACATCTTTGATTTTGAATGAAACAGATAACTCATCATATAGGTTCAGTAGGGAAGGGGTATCGATCTCTCCGTAATATTTCACCACGCTTAGCAAATCACGAAGTTTGATATCAAAGCTTTCTTGGTATCTATGAAGTGCGTCAGTCAATCTGGCAACTCTGACTAAGTTCTTTTCAGGATCAAAAACAGCATCATCAGATAGCTGGTGTCTATTTTCAAGGAAAAGCTGCTGGTCTAACAATATCAGCGACTTCCTTAGTGACATCAAGAAACTGTGATAAAGTAGTATGATTGCCATTAGCTGATGTGTGATTTCGATCAGCTTAACCTTGGTCAATAATGAATTCGTCAACACCGTACTCAAGAAAGACTTCACTTCAATGAAAACTGTCTCTAGCTCAACAAATTCATCCTCTTGGTCAACCTTAGTGAATAGAGAATCAACTTTTTTCCAATTTTGATTGATCACAAAGAAGTTGATATAAGTGAGTAAAATCTTAACAAGATTTCTCATCTTGAAATGGAGCACTCTAGATTTTTTAATCCATCGCCTCAAAGTCACATCTTCAAAATTAAAGGCCCAGAACTCTTGATATCCAATTTCTTTCCAAGATAAATCCAGCGATTTTTCAATGTATCTCAAATAGAGTAAGTTTCTAAACATCAACTGATACTCAAATATTTGAGACTCTGTGATTATTAGGTTTAGCGGAAATGGGATCTTGAGATCTAGAAACACTCTGTTCAGCGAGTAGTCATCCACCTTTGATTGTCCTGTTGATGGTTGCGAAGTTGTGGCTCGGTTCTTTTCCAATGTTGCGCCTAGTAGTTCCTTCAAAGAGGTGATATTATGAGAGGAAAAAACTTCATCGGAGTTTGTGGTTTGTGCGGTCAATATTGATGATAATTCTTTTGCAAGCGAGTCATCTGATAACTCAATTGAAATCAAACGGTTAATCAATTGTCTAGTTCTAGACTTAGAAGAGTTTCCAAGTAGCAAAGAATCGCTATAGAAACTTCTATGATATTCTTTCAGTAGTTTCGAAACAGAAACCCGGTCGCTTGTTCTACGTAGATCATAGGTAACTGAATCTAGAAATGAATCAAATTGATGATTGTCGGTGAGCAGGAAAGATTTATTCAAACCTTCCAAAAACTCTTTCAAATCATATCCTCCAAAGAAAAGTTTCAGTATAAGTCTGTTGGATCTTTTGTATGCCTGGTCAATTCTTGCATTGAAGTTGGGATCTTGTAAGCTCACCAAAGGAGATTGGAACTTGTCAATTTTGTGAATATCAATCCCACACTCGTCAAGAACACTCAAGTATTTTCCAGTTAATATAATTTTCTTTTGAACATCATTCGACTCAAGCTGTCTAGGAATACCTTCACTCCTTATCGTGAATTTATCAGACCAGTAGCCTGCACTTTGCTTGAAAGCCTTGTTGTCTGTGTTGGATTGGCTAATTAGAAACTCATCAGCTGGATCGTCAATAATTCCTAATTCTAACCACTGGTTCAACATCATGGTATAAGTATGCGATAT
>JAJMFV010000360.1:0-24725 GCA_030568425.1 Ambrosiozyma llanquihuensis
TTGAAAGTTTCTTGAACTGCTTCATATGATTCAACTCCCAAGAATGCAATGTTCACGGATTTAGGTCTTGCTGGACACAAGATTGAAACACCAGTGATGATACCCAAAGTACCTTCTGATCCAATAAACAACTGTTTCAAATCATAACCGGTATTATCCTTTCTCAAAGAATGCATCGAGTCAACAATGGTACCATCCGGCAACACAACCTCCAAACCCAAAACAGAACCGTGCAATGATCCGTATCTGATCAATCTTAAACCACCAGCATTAGTAGCAACGTTACCACCAATATGGCATGATCCCTTGGCACCTAGATCCAAAGGAAAGATGAAACCTTGTTCAGCAAGGTAATTATCAGCGTTTTCCAAGATCACACCAGCATCAGCTTTCAAGATACCTGAAACTTTATCAAATGATCTAACCTTGTTCAAATTAGCCATTGATAAAACAACCTCATCAAAAACAGGAACTGAACCACCAACTAAACCAGTGTTACCACCTTGTGGAACAACTGCCAACTTATGATCATTACAGTATTTCAAGATCTTGGAGACTTGTTCAGTTGTCTTTGGTTTCAGACAGATTTGGGATTCACCACGATACTTACGCATCCAATCTTCATTGTAAAACAACAAGTCGTTAGAGTCGGTGATTATACCCGACTCGGATTCCAAAACTTCTTTGAAGTACGCAATGTCTGAGTCGGTAAGTTTGTTGAATTTGGTGTCTCTTTGTAAGTTAGGATAACTTTCAGATGTCAGCTTGACGACTTTAGTTGAGTATTGTTGATGTTGATGTTGTTGTTTGAATGAGATGGATGATGATCTGGTTAGGATTGCATTGGATGCAGCATTCAGTAACAAAGTTGGTCTGGCTGATGATGCCAACTTGATCGATCTTGAAGCTGATCTGTTTGATAGATGTGCTAGTCTGATATACGACATGATGAACGTTGTATCAAGTATGGTTTGGTATGGTTTGGTGTTAAAAGAAGAGTGAGTGTTGGAAATGACTTGGAATTTTAAATTGGTTTTTTGTGATTCCCCGGAGAAAAGTAACTTTGTTGAACCAGCGAATTATCAAAAAATCAGTGAAAATAATCAAAAAAATGAAAAAATCTTTTCAATGTGCTAGAGAAAAGAGTAACTTGAAGTGACTGTAAGTTGAAATAAACAAACTATGAATATGGATAATCAAAACAGTTCAATAAGTATACGAATGGAAAAAATTCAAACAAAAAGTTATCTAGAAAATGTGTATAGTTACTTCATTTATAAATACAAAGTCTTTCTTAGAATTTCTACGTTTATTGAACAAAATTGTGGCATTTTCAGGTGCTCTGCTCCCGACAAACGCCAAAATGATTTCCTAATTTGGTTTTTTGCGCATTTCCGTAATCAACCGCATTGATTTTGGCGAGCTGTTGACATCATATACATTATAATGAAACAATGCACTCAAGCATACACGTAAAAGGTGTATGTAGTTCAAGCCTGGGAGCTGGATCACCAGACGTGCGATGGTTTGTTAATGGTGTGCGACATCCCGCCGAGTTTGTTCGCAAAGAGCGCATATTGCACTGGCATCGCACCCTTGCACCGGTATACAGAATATTAATTTGGTTTCTATTAATCAAGTTGGTTTAGTTAGCTAGTTACAGAATTATACAACTCATTTGGATTCAAAAGAGGTGATCAAATCACCACCCAATCTCACAATTTGAGCCAACACCGCTTCCTTGTTGAACTCCAACTGTTCATCATCAGTAGGCTTGACATTGTAACCGGAATTCACTCTGAATTTCTTCTTGCTTTGCAAAACAGATGGATTCAACAAACCAGTAATCACGTTCGTCTTGCCTTCTTCACCATTCAAACCTGCAAATTTGTTGGTTGATAGTATCATCACATTGTTGTATCTTGCCACCAACTCTTTGAAATATTTCTGCGTTGGGTCTTGTAATGTTGATAAATCATCTGGATATGAACTCAATTGAGGAATTAGATTTTTGAATTTGGATTCTGGTAGGATACCATTGTTGACTGATAAATCAGTTGGAACCTTTAATCTGATCACAAAATCATAATCTTTCAAAGCTGGTGTGAAGATCAATTTTAGGATGTTGTTACCAATTGTACCATTTTGTTGTTGATGTTTAGTCAATAATTGTAAAGCAGCTTTCGATAATGCAGTTAATCTTGATGCAATTGGTAATGTGATTGAATTTGAAGTCCATAGTTTACCAGATGGATCTTCCTTCGAAGCAACGAAAAATTGAACCTTGGTTGCATTTGGATCTTCCTTTCTTAATGTGTTGAAATTTCCGTAAATTGTTTGATAAGCTTGAACAGTCAACTTGTCACTGATATTATCTATATAGTTTCCCAACTCTGAACCAGAATCAAAATCCTTAGACAGTTCCAAGATCAATGGATCCTCTTTCCAATTCCAACTGCTCAAGAAACTCAAGATTCTTAAAAATCCAGAAGAAACACTGGATGGGGTAGAATATGGAGCAGGATCAACAAAAACCTTCAAAGCAATCAATTCAATAACCTCGTCTGAGAAATGACACAAGAGTAATTGAGAATCCAACCATCTTTTGAATAATCTAACACATGGTGAGTAAAATGGGAAATGGTTGACCAAAGAATTCACTGTTCTATGGTGCTTTGCAGATCCCATGTACTTTTGATTGAATTTCATATAAACATCGGTAATTGTTTTCTTTTGCTTTTCAGATGAGTTTTCAATGGCTCTGAGGTATAAGATCTCATCTCTTTCAGTTAATATTCTGAAACTGAAACCGTAACCTTCGGGAGTTAACACATTTAACACTGTGATTCTATCATTATATGGAATGGTATAACTATCTTTAACAAGATATGATTTGTAATTTGATTCTTTGTTTAACAAGTCATCAATCTTCAATAAAAATGCAGTCTTGGTTTCTTCCAAGGCCAATAATTCATCTGGCCATTTACTTGAAGATTCAAACTGTATAATCGATTCATTGAAAAATTCTTCATTTGAAACGGCAAATGGAACAGGAAGTAACAGTGATGTATTTCTTAATCCTGTTGAAATAGGCAAGATAGATTTCAATATGATTGGTAATTTCAAATCCAAAAGTATCTTACATAATCCATTGTATGAGTTCTTCAAATCTTGAAAATGGGATGGTAATATTAATGGTTGGGTCGATGAAGTTGAAGAAGTTAGAGGTTGAGGTAAGAATTTTGTTAACTTGTTTGAATTTATAATTAATTTCCCTCCAAGTTCTTTATCGAAATGCACATTCAAGACATATTTGATAATTGTGATCACCGTGGATTCAGTTGGTAATGGTTGCCATAAACAACTATATTGAATGTTACCATCTTTATATTTTCTAATTTGTGCCTTGTTACCCCAAAATGAAGCAAATTTCTCACCTTCTTCCTTTTCAGAATGAAGTGGACCTTTTGTAACTTTCTTTTCACACTGAGAAGAATCCAAAAATAATCCAATGTTAATGAACAAATCATCGGATGATGAAGGTTTTCTCTTGTTAATTGTCCACTTTGGATCGTTGTTGTTTAAGATTCCAACGTGAATTTCAGTGGCTCTTTCACCTAATGCCTTGCTCAAGATTCTGTAGATTTTACTAGAGATGAAGTTTTCAAAAGTTAAGAATGATATTTTCTCCAAAGCACCAAATCCGGTTTCATCTATTGAATTTAATGGTATTTGTAAGAATAAATCGTATTTCAATAGATTATTGTTCGAACCCATGATAAAGATAGGTCTAAATCTATCTTGAACAACGTCATTCAACAAGCTCAATGTTTCATTTGCAAATTTCTTTAATAATTGATATGAAGAGACTGACATTTTCCACAAAATGTTGATCTTTGTATATTTATCAAAAATTGTGGGAACTTTAAATCCATTTTTCTTGTAGATTGAGAATTTATCAGGCGAAAAACTAAAAGATAAATAACCATCATTGCATAAATCTTGAGTTGCCAAATATTTTATGGTACCTTTGAATAATTGATAACTTGAAAACCCATGTAGTAAGATTCTATTACGATTCTCACCACCACCTCCTAACAAAGCAGCCATTAATGTTGAGAATTCAAAATGACCAAATCCACCTTCTGCGAAATGTGACGAGAAACCTCTTTGCTGAAGCCATAACTTACCTAACATTGCAGCATCACGGAATGACTCTGCTGATTTTCTAGCAGTTACAAGATGTTCCAAATAATATGTGTATGTAATGGATGATAACAAAGAAGAATTGTAAAGTGGAGTAGGTGGTAATTCTTCATCATCTTTAGTTTGAACTCTAACAGAGTTTCTATCAGGTAAGAGTTTTTTGCTATCGAATAATCCAATTTCAAAACCAACTATCAATCTGACGTTGAATTTAGTCTTTTCAAAGATCAAATCATCTGGATGTGGGTTTTCAGGTGTATAACTTTCAATCCTTATAGCAGGACATAATCTATCACCATTGACATATTCGTATGACAATTTAATTGGTAAATGATTTTTCTTAGCTAATGGAATCAAATGTTCAACCAAATATGCGATATAAAATGCTCTTTTGTAAATGGCTCTATAATTCAAATAATCTTTAGGTTGAAAGAATGATTTAGGCATAGTTAATGAAACATCGATGGCCATTCCCTTTGGTTGTTGAATTGCAGTTTTTAAACCGAATGAGCCAATTAAAGAGATGAAATCTGGTGAGTCGTATTGGAATTTACTTTTGAATGAAGATGGTTTAGGATCTGGAAATGGGATTGTGACATTGTTTTTGGATTTTGAGAAAAAACTTTCAGCTTCATCGAGAGTATATTCTCCTGATTTTGGAACCTGTTGAATGATATCATGTAATCTGTGTAAACAATTCTCTATTAGTTTACAGTGAGAATCTTTCAATTTCAATTCTTTGACTAGTTCATCAATTTCTAGTTTAAATATATTTGACTTGAAAAGTTCTGCAGTTTCACGAGCTGTTTGAACATCTTGTGATGATATTTGAGACTTCTTTTGACGTTTTATGTGACTCTTTTCCTCTTCCTCTTCTTCTTCGTCATCGTCGTCATCATCATCATCATCTTCTTCTTCTTCTTCTTCCTCATTTGCAGCATCGGACAAGTTTGTTGAGTCCACGTTTTCTAGATCTGTATTATCCGTGTGACTAGAACCATTACCTGATTTGAGAGAGTTAGTTGAAACTGGGGAAAATTGAGCATCTTCGCCGTTAGACTCTTCACGTCCTCTTTTAGCCATTGTGTGAAGGAAGTTGAACGGTATGGATATAAGTAAGTAGAGTTGGGGTACCGAATACACACACTTTACACACTAGATGTCTCTCTTCAAGGGAACCCTATCCTCTCAGTGTGTGTTTCTGAGTCTGAGTCTCACTCTTTTTTTTTCTGTAAATTTCTCAATGAAATTTTTTTTCCCTTTTAATTACTCGCACAGAAGTCACAAATGGCAGAGACAGAGACAGAGGCAGTGCACCAGCTGAAATCGACGCTTATCGACGCTCATCGACGCGACGGAAATTAGTGTGGGACTCGATTACGTACACAAGCTTGTAAGCGAGCAATTCCATCGATCCATGGCCAGTGAGTGTGGTGTGGATGGAACGCGTCGTGATGCAAGCACACGGACTGAGTGAGCCGTTGTCAAGTATTCGGGAGTAGCTCTGGGTCTATTACTTCAGATTAACATACTTCTATTACTAGGGCTTCGTTCAAAGGCATGATGTGAAGGGCCAAGGGAAAGAGGTTGGTCCGGGTGGCTGGTCACCCAGTCTCTTGTGTCTCAGCCTTGCCTGCAAGCACATGCCGGAGCGAGCGATTTTTGTGGTTCAGAACACGGAATTAGCACACACCCGTGCACCAGCCACTCGCCACTTGTCTCTTACCCACCCTCTTGTCTCCTTCCCTAGACCTACTCTATTACTCTATACCATACCCTAGCACAGAATATTCTACTGTATAGACCATGTAATGGAGGGTGAGTAGCATCATGGAAGCTGGGCCAGTGACTATGCGGAGACGTACGCGGTCTTTCCGTGAGCCATGAGCCATGAGCCATGAGCCATCGCCGACTGGTGATGTTTCCAGTACGAAAATTCTTATTTTTATATTTTTATGGGGAGAAAAGTTGTTGAACGTGAGAATTTACGTTGAGCTAGCTTTGGCTCTTGGCTCTAAACCTCCTAATCTACCTACATATCTATTCCACTCTAGCTTGATTCCACTTCCCTATACCTACAATTTGTCTTTTTTTTCTTGTCGTTATCAATTAGCATATTTACTCATCTATACTTCTTTATAATTCTCTCATTTGGACCCTTCTTCATAGTACATTGCTCCAATAATATACTCTCGTTTGAAAATTAGAAGAATCCAACTTTCCCCATCTCCCTTTCTTTACACACTTTCCTTCCCCAATTTGTCTGTGATTTTGCTCCCCTTGTGAACTCATTCAACCTCCAACGAAATATTCTATACCCGGAACTCACTTCCCAATGTTTAAAAGTTCCAGAGCCTTAATTGGTTTAAATGTCTCAAAGAGACTGATATCTGGTTCTAGATCATCAACTAAAGGTATGCTCCAAAACACTCCAATCAGCTTGAAAAATAAGAAACTTCATGCTCCTTTCTTTCTTTCTTTCTTTCTTACTCACTCTTCTAATTTGCTAACACACATATATACATATAGCCCATATCTTCTTGTCATCATATGGTGTCTCCTCATTAAACTACTCAAACGTCATCCTACCTGGGATGCGTTTCAATTCTACAAAGACTGACCCTCCAAAAAATGCTTCCTCCGTTCCATCAACATCAGCAGAACCTTCAGTCCCTACTCCAACTACAACCCCAGAGACTAAATTGACCATCTGGGAAAAAGTGAAACATGAAGCAAATCATTACTGGGCTGGTACTAAACTTCTTGGTATGGAAATTAAAATTTCCTCAAAGTTACTTATAAAGCTAGCTTCAGGTTATGAACTAACTAGAAGAGAATATAGACAATTACAAAGAACCATCGGTGACGTGTTAAGACTTTTCCCATTTGCAATGTTTGTTATCATTCCATTTGCAGAATTGTTGCTACCTATTGCTTTGAAAATCTTCCCAGGTCTTTTACCATCCACTTATGAATCTCAAACAGATAAAGAAAAGAAACTTGTCTTGTTGAGAGGTACAAGAACAAAAGTTAGTTCAGCTTTAAGATCTTCCAAAAAGAAAATTAAGATGCCAAACAATATCACAGAAGAACAACAGGCTGATTTCAAAGATTTCTATTCTAAATTAAGATCTTCTGCTGCCACTGAAGAAATTCCAAGAGAACAAACTCTTAGAGTTGCAAAACTTTTCAAAGATGATTTGATTTTGGATAATGTTGAAAGAGGTGTTTTGGTTGCCATGTGTAAATACATGAACATGAGACCATACGGTACCGATCAAATTTTAAGATATAGAATCAGACACAAGATGCTACAAATCAAAAATGATGATTTATCCATCGATTATGAAGGCGTTGACTCTTTGACCATTCCTGAATTACAATTTGCATGTGCTTCAAGAGGTATCAGAATCCACTCTGCTACCCCTGCTGAAATGAGATCATGGATGAACAGTTGGTTAGACATGAGATTAAGAGAACGTATTCCTTCAACTCTTTTACTTTTGGTTAATGCTTATACATATGGTGATGCTCAAATTTATCCAACCAGATATGCTGCTTTGAAAGCTGTCTTGAGTTCATTACCGGAAGAATTTTACCACGAGCAAGAATTGCATGTTGATCCACAAAATGCAACTTTCCAACAACGTATCAATGTTGTTAAGGAACAAGAACATTTGATTAAGAGTGAAAGTGTTCAAGAGCAAGATTCCGTTGTCTTGGTCAAGGATAAGTTGAACTTGGATGATGCTGATCCTAAACCAAAGGTGCAAGCTACTGAAAAGTCTGCTGATGAAACTAAGAAATAAATCTAAGCTTACTTCATCTGCATATCTTTCAAATCAAAGACTACAAACTACACAACAACAACTATGCTAGAAATAATTATCAAAAAAAAGACCTTACATATACTTATACATATAAACTCACATCTTTACTGTTTTTAGGAGACCTATTGTTATATACTCTATATGCATATAAAACGTTGTAAATTATTCCCTCCCTCCTTTCTCTACACCCCCAAACAAGCAAAGATGGAAAAAGCAAACTTGAACTGCTCCTACCCTATCTTTCATAAATAAACATCCATATTTACTCAATCCTAATTATCATAACATTAATATTATTTATTTCACTCTTTCAGATACAAATCTAGTACTTCTCAAAAACACCAGTCATCTTCAAGACAAGTTCCCGATCATAGACAAACTTCGCACGGGCCCTGATCTTAAACTCATCACAACCCAGAAACCCACCCAGCACACCTCTTGTAAAACCATCATTTTTCGGCCAGCTTCCCACATCTTCAACAATATGCGCCAGCCCACCATCCAAATTGAACCAAACATGGTAAAAAGGTGCTTGTTTTGCGAGTTTTGAAGTATACTCAGATTCAGAAGTATCGATGATAGCCTGATGATGATGCTCGTTATCCACAACTTGTTCCATTATACCCTCTCTGAAATACGATCTGATCACGTTCACGTCGAATGAAGAAATTGGAACAGGGATGCATTTGATTATGGCGTGTGATGTCTCGTGTATTGATTCTTCGTAAAATATTATATTTTGCTTGAAATCGTTGAAGTATGCCATTGATAATGCAGTCATTAGTTCTTTCAACTCTTCACGCTGCTCAGGGTTGATGAAGAGGGAGTTTCTGTGGTGGTTGAATGGAACTATGATGCATCCTGAATCAACAATTTCAGGCTGGGGCATGCTCGTGATGTAGAAATTCTCAGTTTGTTTCAATATTGGTAAGTTTTTGGATTTGTTGGATCTGCAAAATTGACAGGTTTCTAAAGCTTTGAACATCTTGGGGTACTCGTCAATTGAGATGGTTGGTTTGGAGGGTTTCGAGAAGCTTGCCAATTTGGTGGCTTCCTCATCTTGCATGTCAAGATCATTGTTGTCGAAGTTTTGCATGGAGGCAATTTGTCTTGCTGATTGTTTTAAACTTGATTTTAACGAAAATGATTTCTCATATGCAATCATTTGTTCAATATTCATCTCATTTTCATCAATACTTGTAACATTCGAGCTCTTTGCTGCCTTTATCTCAGGTTCATTTGAGTCAGATTTCAGGTTGGAGTTTTGTAGTTGATATCTGGAATTTAACTCGTTATATTTAGATTCTAAAGATCGAAGCAGGTTCGACCTGCTTATTTTCGCTCTCATCATCTTCAACTTTGCATCTGTTATTTGTTCTATAGTGACGGTATCAACATTATCTTTTGTGTTGTAATGCTGAAGGAATCCATCATTCGTCTTCTCTTGTTCAATTAGTGGAAGCCCTTTCTCTTTGATTATTTTTCCAGTTGGCTTGTATACCCATTTGTTGGGATCTCTGACCTTTTCTCTACGTTGTAGTTCCTCCATTTCTTCAAGTGCTATATAAAACAATCTTAAGTCTCCATATCGTTCCATTGCGTAGTCTTCTTCATTCTTATATGCATCATATTTAGCTGATGATATAATCTTATCAAGTTTCATCATTCTCCAGCTTGAACCTCTGTCACCAAATTCGTAGTTCACATCAAGTATGGACTTCTTCGAAGCTTGAGAAGTTGGAGTGTGAGACACAAACGTTTCCATATTTTCATTATCTATCCCAGTTTCGGTTGTAGTTGTTGTTGCTGTGGTTGCATTATCCGTAGTCTCTATATCTAGTTGTGTCTCATCAACATCATCATTCGTATCAAATTGTTCAAGCAGGTTCAAATTCAAATTTCCATCACTGTCTCTGATCAAATCACTTACTCCTTGTTGAATCTCAATATCATTTTCATCTTCAGAAGTATCGAAATCAGGAGCCTCCACAACAGTGAACCCAACAAACTCATCACGAGGCTTGTCCTCATCCTTGATGATTTTGCTTGATTCGTTCTGAGACTTGGACAATTCATCAATAGACGGCACTTTCAACTGTGATGAGTGTCTTGCACGATCATTGACGTTTGAGTGTGAGTGTGAATGAGAATCATGTCTGTGATGTGATTTTGAGCTGGAAGAGCTGTGTCGAGAGCTAGAATGATGATGCGATCTGTGATGTGACCGGTGATGGGATTTTGAAACATCATCTCTTTCAGATCTGTGCCTATGATGAGATCTCGATGGCGATCTTTCTCTTTTGGTCTCTGGCATGTCAAGCGGTTTCTATGATATCCTTTATTGATCAGTGTTTTCCTTCTGATATGCCAAAGTTTGCTGGCTGATGACGATTGTTGCTGACGTTCTGTGACTTTATTTCTAAAAAAAAAACTCCGAATGTAAAGCGCATTTGAAGTTCGGTGCTAACAAAAAAACCTAGATTCTCCGACCATCCTTTATTTCGAATACAATATGGAAGTCAGATAGATACCACACACCATGGGCAGATACTGGTGCAAAACGTGCAAAACAGTATGTTTCTATTGCAATCTGGTTTCAATTGTTTTCAAAGAAATCACTGTTTTTTACTAACTGGAATCCCTTACCCCCCTAATATAGTTCGTTGATGAAAATCTACAGAAGCAACATGAGGTAAGCTTCAAACATAAGTCAAGCTTCAAGAAGTCAATCAAGGAGTTGGAATACAAAAGAAAGGATGAGGAAAAACTTCAAAAACTAGCAGAATCAGAATTGGAGAAAATCGAAGCAAAAATAGATAAATCTAAAGACGAGCCCTCAAATAAACTTAAGACTGATACCAATCCAGAGACGAAGAAAAGAGAAAGACCAAAATTCAAAGTGAAACCGTTGAAGGTCGTGAAAACAGAAGATCAAGATATCAATTCTTGGACCGAAGTGATAGAAGGTAAAGAAGAAGAGAAAACTGTGGTTGCAAACTTCATTGACTTACCGTTGGGTTTAAGCAAAAAGAAAATATCAATCGCTCAGAAAGAAATGAAAGAATGGGACTTGGACTCAAAACAACAATCCAATTTACCTTACGAAGAAGATAGTCAATCTGAAGAAGAATGCACCAAGCCCAAGATCTTATTCAAGAAACGGAAAATGCGAAAGTGATGATCACTTTGGGAGTGTTCTACATCGGTTGATCTTGTGTGATAAATTTTAGTTGACATTAAGTGAGGTTTGTTGTTTCTTTTTGCTATTTACAAAGTTATATATTTATAAGAAAAAGTTGTATCATATATTTGAAGAGTCGTCAGTAAATAATCAGATTAGGCGTCAGGGCTGAAGTTTCAAAGATCGAATTTTCCTTAAGTGAAGGTTCTTGAACCACCTCTGATGAATTCCAAAATCTTCCAACCTTCAGTCTCAGGGTTGTCGATTTCTTCAGGAATTCTAGTGATCACCATCGCATAGGTAGATAATCTAATGTCATCAGATGTACCTGCTGCAATTTCACCAGTCTTTGCCTTTCTGAAAATATTAACTTCTTGAACTCTGGCACCAACAACCATGACTGGAATTCTATTTGGTTCCAAAATTTTGGAAGAGACAATATCAACGTTTCTGACATCCAAAATTTGCCCATCTGAGAACAAGCCTTGTTCTCTTAGTTGTTTTTGTTGTGCAGCGATGATGTTGTATGGGGCTTCAGATAACCAAAGTTTCAACACCTTTTCATCACCTGTAATGAATGCATCCAATAATTCAGGAACGATAAACTCTCTTAATGTCTTGTGGAATGATTCTGTGTTAAAGTTAGGATCCATTTCTCTGAATTGTCTGATCACTTGAGCACCCTCAGTTTCAGCAAAGAAACCACCAACTTTGTCAATGATTGTTCTGATCAGAACAATCAAAGGATTTTCAGCTTCTTCCCATTTCTCTCTCAAAGTTAAGTATGTCTTACCCAACACTGAATCAGGTTTCACTTTCAGTTTATCTTTTATCGAGGATTCAGGGGCGATGTCGGTGGCAACCAGAGAAGTACCGGCTAATTCATCAACTTTCACAGCTTTTGGCTTAGCGGACAACTCTTTTTCTCTTCTCACTTTTCTATCCTCTTTGGATTCATAAAGACCGTATCTACTGGATCCATCATCAAACACCTCGTGGACATCTTTGTAAACTTTAGTATGTCTGACAGGATCAACAACTTTATCAACTGTCTCGGCAGTGACTTTAACGGTAGTTCTCACACCTTTACCCACTGGAGAATCCCAAGCCTTTTGAGCAACGTCACCAACAGCTTCAGCTGTCTTGGTAACCGTGTTGGCAACTGCACCAGATGATTTTTGTGCTTGATCAAAGGCTTCCTTGGCCTTTTTGAAAGCTTCAGAATCACTCATTTCATCAGTGGCACTCTTTAATTGTTTAATTTGATTGCTTAATTCATCTGATTTCTTCCACTCTTGTTTGAAAGTGTCGACAAAGACTTGATATGGTGATTTAGCATTGTTGATTGCTGAATATTGGAAAGATCTCGCTGGAATAAATGCTGATGCGAGTGGTAATGATGATCTAGAAGCAAGTCTAGATGATCTGGTAATTTGACTCCTTAGCATGATGTAAATCCGACAAACTCCAGTGTGGTTTATATACCTGTATCTGCTGTTACGTCTGTTTCAAACGCAATCCTTTCAGACTCCCATTCACTTCTCCAGTACAATTTTCCAATTTCTTCGGTGTGAAATGAGCGCAAGACGAAAAAAATTATTTTCAGAGAAAATGCACGTGACCTGAAATTCCGTTGCGGATGAGCAGCGCGTCGATTGAGGCAACACAAAAGACTATCGACCCAGACACACTTTTGAGCTAGCAAGCCGATCGATCTAGTATGCAAATACTGGCAAGCTGCACTAAATAATCTCAGATACGGATCAAGTTCTGGTCAGAGACTCATAAAATTTTGTGTGTCACTATCAGATGAGTGCCTTTTTGAAGGGCAGTTTCACCCTTACAAGCTACAACACTCAGATACATGGCATAGATTTCCTCAAGGAGACTATACTGCTGGAAACATTAACCTTCTAGTTTATGGCCTGAGTGATTATCGGTCATTGATCCGTGTCTTTGTTCCTTCAAATCATATTTGCAACGCTTCTTGTCTCATTTTGGCATTTGAACCTCTTATTATTGATATCGTTCATAATCAAAACAAGCAAACATACCATACACACATTCTACCTCATAATATGTTTAACCGGCCATTTCAGGAGCATGGGAAACGAGATATGATATCGAAACCGTATAGTTCGTTACAGCGACCAAAGCCCAAACCCAAACACAAATCAAACATCAAATCGAAAACACATAGCTCTTTTTACAAACCATTGAACAGCCTTACGATGTATGTACTTCCATTCTATTTGATACACGGACTTTAAAACAAAGGTATACTAACACATTAACAATGTTTTTTCTATTCGTTTTAATTTAGGGCGAAACCAAGTGCAAACCTTGCAGGTCCAACCGCAACCATACCCACAACTATTGAAGTTGACCCAGTTCATGAATCAAAAATCAATCCAGTGGCGAAAAGCAATGCAACTTCTCTTGGGGACAGAATGCACCATACCATTTTGAAATTTGATGTAACCAAAGTTGTGCTCAATCCCAAAAAATCAAATGAGTTGGTGATTACCGAAGAAGCGCCTCAGATGATTCTTGGTAATCATCGACTAGAATTCATGAGTGAAAGATCAAACTCCTTCCACCTATCAATCAAATTTTCAAACATCAGCATAATAGAGTATTCCTCGAACAATCTTAATAACAGGAATAGAAATTACCTAGTAACATTGAACTCTCCGATAGATTACGACTACAAGGATGAACATCCCTCCGTTGATAAATTATGGATCTTCTTAAATGGCTACGATTCTTCGGCTTACTCCAAAATACTCAACATGCTAAATTTCACATCTTCTATACAAACAAAACAGGTCAGTTACGAAGAGTTGAAGAGCATATACGAATTGCGTACCATCGATCCATCCAAATTTTACGGAAATTCAACTCAGACTGCTGCTGAAACCACTGACCTCCAAAAGACAAGAACAAGACCGCTTAGGAGCCTACAGATGAACTATTCAGGAATGGAAAATGATCCCAATGACCTCACACTTTCGATTTCAGAAATGCCTAAAGTGGCAGAAGTTTTGTATGAAGTGATACCCTTTCAGGATCAGATTGTTTTTCAACCTTCATTACGTTACAAGTTTGATGAAAAGACAACATTCACTGTTTCAAACAAAGATTTTCAATGCCTATATAACGGAAATTGGGTGAATGATTCTATTGTGGATTTCTTCATACGGTACAACCTCAAAATAGCAAAACAAGAAGGGCACGTAAAAGATGTGAAATATGAAATAATGAGTTCATTTTTTTACACAAAACTAACATCAGAAGTGGACGATGGTGACTACTACTCCAATGTGAAAACCTGGTTCAAATCTAATAATACCTTGTTTGATAATGATTTCATAATTATACCCGTTAACGAACAACTGCATTGGTTTTTTGTTATCATTACCAACCTTCCGAAACTCAAGAAAATGCATTTACAAAAATTAAAAGACAGCAAAAAGCTACTCTCACAAGCACAAGAGACCGACGCTGGTTCTACAAATTCGCTCCCCTCATATGATTCTCCTATTATCACTGATTTGGAATCCTTAGATATCAACGTTGCTTCTCAAACCTCTGGGGCAGTTCCCACTTCTGAAACTAAGAAATATGGTAGAATCTTTGTTTTAGACTCATTGAAGAAACTTCATCCGAATTTGACTATTCCTCTGAAAAGCTTTCTAGTCGGTTATGCCGCTGATAAGTATTCTTTTGATATCAAAACCTCTGAAATCTTAAAGCATACTTGTTCCATCCCACAGCAAAAGAATTTCAACGATTGTGGTCTACATGTGATTTATAACTTGAATCAACTTTTCGCAAATTCGTCTGAGTTCACCAAGAAAGTGTTAGTCGATAAAAAGAGAAAGAGACATGAAACAATGGAAGCCAACAAGTTGTTCAAAGACGATGAGAAAATGACTCTTAGGAAGGACTTGCGTGAAACTTTGATCAAACTATTGAAAGTCCAGGAAGAAGAAAATTCTCCCGGGAGTGGTTCCAAAATCGGTGAGATTACTAACAGAATGATTGAATTCGACCCAGAGAGCCATTCAGGCAACAAAACTCAGTATGAATCCGATGATGAAATTGTTTTCATTGATGAGAAGGTCAATTTGTCAGTTCCGCCTGAAGTTGTTCCAACAAGGGAGTATCTCGCAAGAGGAAGCTCACCAAAGAGAAAAATAGGAGGCAAAAAATCCAGTCCTAAACTCAAGAATGTTGTCTCTGAGAATGCAACTAATTCACTTGAGGATGCGAAGGAAAATTTACCGAATGACCACAAAACAAAAGATGTGCCTCTTTTCAAATACAAAAGTCGACTCAAATCCAAAGAACCTTTGCTTGATGGGTTTCTTTATGATGGTGCTTCCAAAACTGATGAAAAGGAAGTGATGTTAGAAGAAGATAGTCCCGCTGTCACAGAAACTGCTGATGATGATGAGGTCTCTCCGATCAAATTCACTGATGCTTCTCCAGTTGTGAGTAAAATGCAAGGAATACTTTCATCCATGCCTCCCGACTCACCTTCTCCAAAACCAAAGTTATTGGACTCACCACCAAACTCGGTGATATCTTCTCAATTGGAAGGCAAAGATTATTTAGAGGAAGAGGATTGGTCCTCTGACTCGAATACTGCACAATATTCTTCCAATGCCAAGGCAAAAACAGAGGACCTCTTGACAAGAATCAATAATGAAGTTCTGACATCGTCACAAGCTGATCACATCGCTACGGACGAAACGATTGAAGACTCTCAACATGGCGATAGTGAGGAGAAAGAAGACGAGGATGTGCATGATGATACTGTTGATGATGTCGATGTAAGTGATAGGGATTCTCAGATTTTAATGAGGGAACATGAAAATGAAAATGAACCTGACTCTGAGTCTGAAGTGACAATAACAAAGAGTGCTGATGTTACTAAACTATCAAGTCAAGAGCCATTTGAGGATCCCACTTCTTATCCAGATCCTATTACTGTGGAGAAAGAGGTATTCAATGTTCCGGATATTGATGAGGTTATGCTTACGGAGACAGCTGTTACTTCGGATGATGTGCCTACTACTCGAAAATACGGTAAGGTCGTTGATCCTGATTACAATGCAAAGGAGAAGGAATTGGAAATTGAACTGCCCCCTGAGCTTACAAAAAAACGCAGCTTTAGAAGCAAGGAAAAAGTGAACTACAGCGAGAACGTGAATGGAGACGAAGGCATTCCAATTGTGGTTGATGATACAGATGAAGATACGCAATCAAAGATAGGGAAAAGGAGGAAGCTTATGGACAATTTTTCAACAAACTCTAAAAAGATGAAACTTCACCTGGCAAACAACAAAGATGAAGATCACCTTGCCATAAGCGATAATGAGTACAGCCCAATCCCAAACCGTAAAGCGGAAATCAAAGTGAATAGCAAATCAATGCAAACTCATATTACTGGTATTACTGAGTCTCCAATAAAGCTGTCTATTGATGTTGAAGAAGTCACACAAAAGGAGATTGACGTTGTGGTTCATATCAAGAACGGATCTGTATCTGGTGGCGGAAAGAGGAAGAAACAGCGAGCTCAACGGGACAATACCGAAAGGAAAGTCACCAGAAGAGAGCTTCGTGGTAGGAACGACCAACAGACTTCGCCAAAGACTCAATATAACAATGAGCCCAATGTGATGAAAAACACAAATTTCCATCAGAGGAAGCTTGATAACATCAACAAGATAATAACTGGACATGATAACAACGCTCGTACAGCTACGCAAAGAAAGAAACGTGGTCTCAGCTTTCTTTCCTCCAATTCACATGCTCAAGACGATGATAAGGAAATAAGTTTCATTAGGCGCCTTGATTTGACCGGTGAGAATAGGAAACCCAAAGGTGCGATATCCATCAGAGGATCCAGTGATTTCAAGATTGCAGGAAACTCTGATATGAGTATTACAGGCAATTCGGATATTACGTTTGATCACAGAGCTACAGAGAAGGCAAACAGGAAAGGTAGAAGAGGTAGACAGGATGCTTCAAATCACTCCAAAAGAGGGGGTCTGGTTGGTTTGAACAGTATGGAACTGCAAGAAGCAGCGTCTCCATATTTTGAGAGGGTTCATGATTTGATTAGTGATTAGATGGCATATCGCTTAACGTACAAGTACATATTTATATATTGATACATATATATACAACACAATTACTTCAGAACATAAATCTCAATCGATATATATACATGTACATAGTTGCAGATACGCAGGTCGAGATAGCCTAAGCGACTGAGCACCCACTCGTGAAGAGGAGATACCGTCCTGCCACAGCGAAGGGAATCTGATAGCGACGCGAGTTTCCTAATTGGACACGCACTCGCCTAGCGGAGATTTGCTGGAGCTGGAGTCGGGCATCTTTGTCTGGCTATTAATACGGGTGAAATCTCTCTCTCTCTTTCGTATCTTTGTCCTTCTTTCTTTTGCCTCTCCTTCTGCTCCTTTCATATATATACTAGACTTGAATACTTTCACATCAAGCTTGTCATATAGATCAGATACAGTATACAATAACAAAACAAACAATTACAATGTCTCCAAAAACTAAAGTTCTACTAGTGGGTATGGGTGGTGTTGGTTCCATCGCAGCGTACGGTTTGGAGTACGGTGGAAAGGCAGAAGTCACAGCTGTTGTTAGATCGGATTACGCTCATCTGACCGAAAAAGGTTTCGATCTTAAGTCCATTGATTATGGTGATGTTTACAAATTCAAGCCAACAAACGTCGAAAGTTCTGTTGAAGAGGCTGTTAAGAAGCATGGTCCATTTGAATATGCTGTCTTTACTATGAAGAACACCCCAGATGTTCAACCTCTTGAGCCATTGATCGAAAAATGTTACACTAAAGGTACTGCCATTGTCTTGTTGCAAAATGGTGTTGGTATTGAAAGATCTGTTTTGAAGGAATTTCCAGAGGCAACAGTCATTTCAGGTGTCACTATGATTTCTTCTACTTTATACGACGGTGTTGTTAAGCATGTGGCAAATGATCTTGTCTCCTTTGGTGTTTGTGACAACAAGACTACTCCTTTGGCTGAACAAGTTGCTACTTGTAAAAAATTCATTGACATCTATTCTAATGACAAGAATACTATTTCCTTCGATGAGGACGTTAAATATACCAGATGGAGAAAGTTGGTTTACAATGCTACTATCAACTCTACATGTGCTCTAACTAATGTTGATATTGGTAGATTGGAACTATTTGGTGGTATGGATACCATTGTTAGACCAGCAATGAAGGAAGTCTTAGCAATTGCAAAGTCTGATGGTGTCGATTTACCAGAATCCATCATGGAATTCATGATCAGATCAGATGATGGTGAATGGTATCCACCTTCGATGTTGATTGATATTAGAAAGGGTAACTATTGCGAGTACAAGGTTATCGTTGGTAATGCCTTAGAGATTGCTAAAGAAAATGGTGTTGAAGCTCCAGTTTTGACCATGTTATACAACCTTTTACACATTGTTCAAGTGAGAACAATGGAGGAGAAGCACAAGTTTGTCTTACCTGAGAAGAGACCATTGCCTACTGATGACTTTGAGTTTACTTTATAGGTGGATCCTTTAGTAGCTAGCTCAAACGCATCTATAACTCGTTAGATATACAGATATATATATATACTTTTAAATACAAGCACAATTGTATCTCTATAAACCCGTTAATTTTACAGTGCGCCAAGTGGCAGATCATCGCGTGTCATTTTTTGTTTTTCAAATTCTTATTTCTGGCTCTGCCGAAGTGGTAAACAAACAAGACACGGTGCCCAGGCTCTGTGGTGTTTCGAGAGAGCGTGTTTATCTCTTGCTGTTCAGGCTCCTTCACTTGTTTTTAACCTCACTGGTATCATCAGATTGTACTAGGATCATCCAGATAACATGCTAAGAGGTGGCCATTTAGATTCACTCCATCTGAAGAGCGCATCGCCTCTCTCAAAATTGGAACGATCCACCCAAAAACTGCACAGTGATGATAAGAGCGATAGAATGAGCATTGTTTCATTGGATTCCATTGCTACAACCGGAAGACTTCTAGATAAATTGGGATTAAGAGATGAAGAGTTTGATGATTTAGAAAGCATCATCCCTTCAAACAAAGAATACATCATCACAGAGGAAAATGAAGAGGAGAGCTTACCTACAAACTCTGCTCCTGCTTCTGAATTCAGATCTTTAAGGCCCATGTTATTTCATCAGAGAGCCAACAATATGAGAGCTATGGCGGTCAATTCTGCTATTGCATTGGGATCAAAGGTGAATCAAGCTAACCATGCAAGCCCAAAGCTAGTCCAAAACGCATTTTCCAGAGCTTCTTTGCATGCATCAGAGCCCTCGTTGGAATCAGATTTTGACAACGATGATGATGATACGGTAGACACTGACGGAAGTTTCAGCACTGAAAAGTTGTATGACACACCTTCCAAGCTATACACTCCTCCACATAATCAGAATAATCACTATCATAATCATGAACGACAACCTTCTTTTGAAGTTAACCCAGCATTCAACACTGAAACAGATCCAACTATGACTCGTGGTGCTCAACATGGACATTCGTTTTCAAATCCTATGGTTACATTTCCCAACAATAGTCCACAAAAGAAAACCCCAAGATCACCCCTAACTAAAGTATTTCATCACAGAATATATAATGCAACTGCTCCTCAGCCCGTGATGATGAACGTAGATCCACCTTCTCCGTTGCGTGCCAGCTTCGATCATATCCCTCTCCTGAATTACTCTCAACATAATACCACACCATCCAAAGTCTCAAATGATGTCCATAAGGAAAGTAGAAATCTTGGATCGCTGATGCGGACTCCATCTGCTCCTTCCCTCCGCAAACCCCTACAGCCTCCCCCTGTTACTCCGAATATGCAATACGCCAATAAAAACACCCTTTTAAATGGACATCAAACTTTCAACTCGAAATTCAATGGTACTCCAGCTGACTTGGGTGTTTCATTGAAACATACGCTTCACTCTTTTAGTTCCCATAATGATGTTCTACCTGCTCCTCCATCAATCAAGCTTCCATCTTCTGCGACCCCTGACTCTAATCAACCTCAAACTTCTGCTAGAACACTCACGCCCACTGCATCTAGTACAATTATATCGTCATCATCCTTATCATCAGCATCATCTGATGGTACTTCGAGAGCAAAAGGTCACCACCGTGATTCCAGCTTCTCTGCTTTCAGAACTCCTCCACAAGAAGATCCGAATCAATCGGTTGATGATCATCATCAAAATCATCAAAATCATCTAAATCATCAGACTCATCAGAATTATCATCAGAATCAACAGCAGCAATATCAACACCAACATCAACACCAACAGCAGCATAATCACAATCAATGGCCTCCACAGCTAATACATCATTATTCGGCTCCCTCTCAAGTACAAATGCATCAGAATCAACAATTTAGCTCTCATCCCCAACAACAATTGCAAAAATCAAACCCTTCTCCTCAACAGCAGCAACAGCATAAACAACATCAGAAACAGTATTACAACAATTCTAACGGTTCGTTGAATTTGCCTCCATCCACCCTCACCCCCGAAATGAGGGTCTCCATGGCCATAGCCTTACGTAAGTCAGGACAAAGCAAAGAGGCTGCTTATCAACTGCAGATCGCATCAAACCAGGAAAATAGAGAAGCGATGCTGTTGTACGGTTTGTCTCTGCGTTATGGATATGGTGTAAAGAAGGACCTAAATGTCTCATTTATGTGGCTGTTTAAGGCATCGTCATTACATCCGGCTAAGAGTTATCAGTTTAATATCGATCCAAAAGACTTATTGCTTAGGACTGCAGCAAAACCTATTCCTATAAAAGAGCCAGATTCTTCTATATATTTTGAGCTGGGACAAGCTTTTTTGAATGGATGGGGTTGCGATGCTGATTCCAAGCAGGCTATTGAATTCATTGAGAAATCAGCTAGTATTGGGTACACAGATGCAATGTGTGAAGCTGGTATGCTTTGGACAGGTAAGAAAAAAAGTTCATTGAAGAAGAATATGCAACGAGCTGCAGCGTGGTTCAGGTTGGCTGACTTGGCAGGTGTTGATATCGCTGACAATAAATGGATTTACAGTAAGAAATATATCTAAAAAGGACAGAAAAAACCAAATAGGATGGCTACACCCCAGCCCATCAGCAAATTGCATTTACATTCAAATTTACGTCTCGCTTTGTGTGCTTTAATCTCATCACAAAGTTATATCATTCAAAATTTTACTATTCTACTATGCAGCATACCTTAGCATATATATCTGTATTTATGTACCTTAATTTTTATTCGCTTTGCTTATCAACTTTTGATATTTTGTCATTTTAACCAATCTTTCATTTGACCTTGACAGTAGTTTTCGGCCAGTTAGTGTTATAAACCCTCGTACTCATCTGCTGCTGCTCTTTGCTGTTCTTTGTGTAAAGATAAACTTCTTTTGACATCGAACTTATCTTTCAATAGCGATTGAATCTCCTCTAGTTGCAACCCACCAAATTCAGGATATATCAGATACACCAAGATCCAAAAGACAAATGTGATCGAAGCAAACAGCAGAAATGTACCCCAAGGTGTCAATTTTTGCATCAAAGTTAGAAAACATGAGGCTATTGTCATTGAACCCGTCCAGTTGGTAGAAGTTGCTAGTGAAGTACCCATACCTCTGACATTCTGAGGGAAAAGCTCAGATTGTTGCCATGGAACACTACCTAATCCGATGGCATAGAATGCAACAAATAACACCAATCCTAGTAGTATTCCAATTCCCCAAGTATTGAATTGACTGACAGCCATGCTTTCAAGACTAATGTTCAACTTATAGAATGATAGAGCACATAGTAGTTGTGATAAGCATAGTAAAGGCATTGATATGAGCAGGATTCTACGACGGCCAATCCTGTCGATTAGAAAGAGTGCAGCACCAGTGAACACGAAATTCGTCAGAGCAATGATACAACTGACACCTGTTGAATTATCATAACCAACCATTTTGAATATGGTACTTGAGAAATACATCAATGAATTAAATCCAACAAGCTGTTGAGCAGCCTGTAAACCACATCCAATTACCAAAGCTCTTTTGTTGGAACTAATCGAAAACAATTCAGTCAATGCTCTTTTACATTTTTGAAGTTCAGATAGTTGGGCATTTGATTTTGAGATGTTGCCTGAGAGTTCATCAACAACGTTTTTGATCAATTCATCATCAGCAATGGGATAGATTGACTTCAGTGCGTCGAATGCTTCATCTTTCAATCCTTTCATGATCAAATATCTAGGTGTATCTGTTCTATTCAGCAGCCCAAAGAATTGCAAAACACAAGGTATTATAGAAACGAATACAACCCATCTCCATTTCAAGAATGCACCAACCACATACGCAATGAACTGGCCTCCCGTGATGCACATGCAGTTAAGAACCACCAGTCTACCACGGTATTTACTAGGTGCCAATTCGGAAATAAACAAAGGAGCAATCAACGACCCTATACCAACACCCAATCCCATTATCAATCTACCTATGAACATGACACCAACAGAATGACAAAAAAATTGAACCAGGGCACCAAAGATGAACAAGATATCACTAACCAACAAAGTTTTTTTCCTTCCTATTGAATCAGCCATGATACCAGCAATGACGACACTACTACCAACCAAGGCGCCGATTGAAGTTCCTGAGCTGATCAATTGCTTCTCATTCAAGCTCATAGGTTTACCAGAAGTCAAATCGCCTTCAATGGTGACCAAGATTGATGAAATGTAACCTGTATCGTACCCAAACATGATTCCAGAAATTGACGTTAGCAAGGTTAGTTTCAATATCAATTGTTTATTTGTATATCCTACAGCTTTCACTCTGTTAAGGTAATTTTCTGGATGATTTTCAACCTCTTGGCCAGATTCAAGAATTGATATGAATGAAGGTCTGTGTAATCTTCCACTAGTGTCATTGTTGTAAGTCTCTTCATAATCTATGTTGAGTGGTTGATGTGGTTGATGTTGTTGATGCTGTTGATGTTGTTGATGTAGTGATGGTAGTGTTTGTGGTTGTGGTTTCTGATGTTGCGCATCAGAATCACCTACTAAAGCCACATGCTCTTCATTCATATAAAAGATAGGTAATGTAATGAAAGTTGACAGATACTCCTAGTGTGGTTTTTCCCCAGAACGGTGGTCACAACTGGTAAAAGAAATGTAATTTAACACTCGTGATTTGAAGGCGGTGTTCGAACATGCGGAGTAATTGAGATTGGATAAAATACCATGAACGCCTTTTGATGGTGAAAGTAACGCCAATGAAACAAAATTAGAATCTAATCATGAGAATGAGTTGTCTATTGTGACTATTCTAAAACTTGGCAATTCTGAGTGTTGAGAGAATTGAGGCTGTTAATCAAACTTCATGCTACTACTACTGTTGCTGACACTCGCTACGGCAAAATAGTCCATGCATAATATAAGGGGTAATTCTCTTTCTCTCTTCTGTTGTGATGTCATAATTTGTTCATTCTTAAATTACAGTAGCTGTCAATACAAGGAGTATAAAACCCTTCAATTTTGTATTCAGTTGTACTAGTATACAATCATTAGAGTATTTCAATAAATACAGGTTGATGCTATAGAGTGACAAGTTTCAGAGAAGATTTCATCATCATAAAGGCTACAATAGATTAATTTCGGATGACATTTATTTATGGTTATATATCTTGTAGTTGGTAGGATGGAATGCTCTATTTGAAGTCTTGAGATGATTTCGATTGGATATCCAGATGATGCTTACCAATGCCATTGGGAGGTGAGGCCGGTCCTTTAAAAGGGGGACCCCGTGATTTTTTTTTTTGATTTTTTTTTTGGGGGTTGCTTTAGTAGGTGATCTGTATAATTCACTTCATTGATTGATGGTTCAACTGTTGTTGGATGTTATAAGGAAATAATCTGTTTTAATAATGGCAAAGATTAGCGAAAATCAAAAAATAGCCACCTTTGCCCTCCTGGATCCCCATCTCTATCTCTCTATCCCAAATCAACTTGAAATCCTTATCTATCAAAGCACGTGACATACAGTTTGCGTTATCAGTAGTACTTGTCCATCATCGGGTTCTCATTATCATCACACCTCCCCTTCTACTCACTTTGCAGACAACAGACGGGTTTCCCAGCTTGGTTCTGATTCATTGAAAGTACCTACTTGAATTTGCAATAACTGACCTGGCCTTACTTTGGATATAACATTCTATCCTTCAGTTCTCTCTGTCATAAAGTTCAACTTCGTGGGAACTGATATACACTGAACTGATGATGGTATTTCCCTGTCTTCTTGGAGCTCGATAAATGAGAAGTTAACATTTGAAGATGATTGCACCACACTTTATTTATTTCACCAGTTTGACACTCAGTGATCTCCAGCGATGTAGAAAGTGGCCATGATGGATGAACCTTTC
>JAJMFV010000361.1:0-24402 GCA_030568425.1 Ambrosiozyma llanquihuensis
AATTTTGATTTAATGACTGTTTTAGTTTGTTTGAGCATGGCATTGGCTATACTTAGTATTGGTCCAAGCATTTCCATATTGTACGCGAAATAGAAACCAGTGATCAAGATTATCGATAAGGCAAACAACAATGGGTTTCTTAAAATGGCCATAAACTCATTCCATCCAAGAACAACAATGATAACGTAAATGAATAGTGGAATTTGAGTGCTAGTTAAAACCACCGATCTTTTAGCCTCAACATATATAGCATCTGTTTCCTTCTTCAATCTCTTGGAAACGTTGTTCTGTTGTTTCGTGTTCAACAAGTGCGCAAAATGCTGAGATTCAGAATCATCCAAATCATCAAATTCATCAAATGCATCCTCATGAGAGATGTCAACGTCTGGAAAAATTTCTTCTCCAGTAGCAGAGAGTGATGCGATAGCAAAAACTGGTATTAGAGAGAAAGTTATCAATTTAGCTTTGTTGTATTGCGTATCAACGTCAATTGCATTTCTCCAAATCTTTGGTAATCCATCATCATCGTACTTGAATGTGTCTTCGAATTTGTTTCTCAAGATTCTTGCAACAGTATCTTCAGTAACAAAATCATGAACAATATCTCTGAATTTGATCCAGAAAGTTCTCTCAATCTGTAAAGTGGTCTCACCATTGAGAACAGAAGTTAGACCAAGTTTATAATCAAAGCTACCATCACCCAACTTATAAGGATCTAGTAATGAGGTTTTTTTCTGATGGAACTCTTTCAAGATAGTATCCCAGGAATCCTTAGAGGGGTTACTCAAGGTTTCAACCAACTCTTCTTTAAAGGCACCTTGAAACTTCTTGGTGACTCGGGCAATTAAATTATTCTTCTCTTTGAGTTTCAACTTTTCTCCTGTCTCGGTAAGAGTTTTCTTGAGTTCATTCAAACCAGTGTTGTAGTTATAAGGCTCCGCAAAATAAAAGACTGTGGCATCCTTTACGAAGAAATCCTGAGCTGATTTGTTTGCTTCATTTAATATTTCCTGGTAAGCCAGAGATGATCTTGATCTTTTTGCGCTGGCGATATGATCTGTGAATAGTGTCACGGCCTGTTTGCTCAATTTTTCTAGCTGATCAGAGTGAATCTTTTTCAATTGAACATCTATCTTCTCCTGAAGAGACAGTCTTCTTTCCAAGTAGACGGCATTTATATAACGGGCTGCCTGATCATCATAAGTTCTCAATGATTCATTTCTCAATGATTGAAGTTTCTGAGATATTTCCTCTGAATTTTCCATTACAGAGAAATCAGAGGCTGCTAGCTCTTTCTCGAAGCAAATATATTCTTGCTCCGATATCTCATCGCATCTAAATCTAGCAACAAGAATCTGCTGTGTTGGTAAGTCTAAGTCTTTATTGAGCTCGATTTGTTCCCAAACCTGTTGACTATATAAGGACCATGCATCAATAGGAATACCTCTATGATATTTAGGGTTCAGTAATTCGTCTCCTTGGTGAAACTTGTCACCTAAAGCTTTGATGTCAGTCTCAAATTTTTCATTTTGGAAATGTTTATGTGCAATAGATTCGAACTTCAAGTCAAAGAAGTCGGTTAACTGCAAATCTTGGCAATCTTCAGGCTTGCTCAGGGATTCCCATGATTTAATCAGGTCACCGGTCAAAGTTTTGCTCAAGTTTTCAATAGGTGTAACACCAGTGAAATCTCTAATAACGAACAACAAGAGACACTTTTGTTTGTTGGTATGGAATAACGATAAATTCACTTCGAAAACTGTTTTTAACAACTCCATATTTGCACCTTGATATAGACCAACTTGATGTTCCCAGATATTAACAATCAAAATTTCGGATGTGGCCAATGCAAATAAAGCAGACTTCCTTTCAAAGTCTTTATCCTCCGCCCTTTCTCTTCCATCCACACCTTCGACATCTAAAACATAAATATTGTGCTTATTCTGATTTCCTCCATCTGTTTCCACAGAAGCAATTGTATTGGCATATGATAACCAGATACCTTCTGTAGTTTGCTGTCTTTTGGTTTCATCCATCACATCAAACTTCGTTCCAAACAATTTATTAAGAAGGGTGGATTTACCAGTGGATTGTGAACCAAAAACAGAGACAATATGGTAGTTTAGTCCTTTGTCATCAGAAAAATCATAGAACTTCTGCATGTAAGGCAAAAGGTTCTGACTGAATTTCTTATGTTCATTGATCAAGTGAAGAGACACAACTTTGCTTTCATCTGTCATCTTTGGTTTGATTTGAAGGAATGGTCCAACTGATATGATTTGTGCTCCACAATATGGAAATGAACTGTAGTACGCTGATGAGCAGAGGAATGAACAACAAGGCTGATCTCTCTCCATAGCCGTTGATCTGTGAAATATCAGCTCTTCGAGAACGCACCCTTGCACGCGAAGCGGGGCTCTTTCACTCAAGGTGGTAGCGGCTACCTGGCTCATGGATGGATACAACAGCACCAGCTTTTGTGAGGTAGCTGGATCATCAGCCAGTTCATTTGGTATGCACCGTATAATAAACTCACTGTGGTAGGTAGTTACTTGTGACTGGACATCAATTCAATTAAATACCATGTTGCAAGCTTTACCTAAGGAGATTCTAGACAGAATCTTTGTTTATTTGAATTCAGCTGACCGGGTTAATTTTCTTTTGTTATGTCAATCAATTTACTATCGAATGCTCCCAACATTGTTTAGAGTAAGCGTTCTCAAAATTCAGTTCAATAACGAACAGTTCAAGTCAGGTTTAGATAAAAACACTTACCAGATTCTAAGGACATTAGAAAATAAGCAATACATATATAATGAATGTAAGAGCGTTGTTCTGATGCCCTTCAAAAGCTTTTCCAGCTACAAAAAGAAAGATCACCAGATAAACTCAAATGTTCAGATATTTGCGGCACTACCCAAATTCACCAATTTGCAACTATTGAAAATAGAAGTTTATGATTTGGAGCTTTTGCAATTGTTAATTTCAAGGTTCCCAGTCAACTTGAAAACCTTGCATATAGTTGTAAGCAAAAGAAAGCTCAAATACAAGGGAGTCATGAAAGTGATGACGACTCGCAGCAACATACTACAGCATCTTAAGATCGCATCGCAACAGTCGAAGCCATTAGTATATGAAAGAATTCGAATGAGAGATCTCTCAAGTTTGGGAGTAACACCCGGTGCATCAGAGCGTGTTCTCAATCAGAATTTAAAGCGTAAGTTTATCAACTCCAGGAAAATTTCTAGAAAGAACTACAAAATAGCAATCTTTGGAAAGCTTATAGCTGGAATAATATCTACAAACAACAATTGCCTTTCAACAGTTACAATAACAGGCTTTGATGCCTGCTCTATATTCTTGCACCGTGAAACTCACAAAAGCTTACCCAATTTAAGGATGCTGAATCTGTGTGGGTTATCAATAAAGAAACTGGAATGGTGGTTGCCAAATTTAGAAAGACACAACCGCACCACGGTGCATCTGATTTCAACCGAGCAGACGATACGGCCAATAATTATAATTACCAGCAAACTATTTCAGAATGAAGAAGAAACTGTTGAAGATGATCCACAAAACGAGCACTGTAACATAAGGTACTTTGGCACTCCATTTAGTGAATGGTACCTCTTGAAAGGAAGAGACCTCAAACGGTTTTGGGACGGGTATTACAAGTATGTCTGATGTGGCTGTTGTTTCGAAGAGGGCGATCGCATGTGCACGCGCCACATTGTAAATTTGTACGTCGAGCTGGCTTCAAGATACATTTGTTTGAACAGGGGTGGTTAGATCAATTAGAAAGAGGCAAGGTCCCTGTATATACGCTACACTCTTCTACGTTAACTTGATATATAGATAATCAATATACAATTTACAGTACATCATGAGCGCTGTTCAAGTTAAATTACAAAAATCCTTGGCCAGATTCAAGGAGAGGTATGTACAGTCTGGTGGAAAGAAAGAATATAAAATGATGTTTTTAATACTAACACAAGTTTTTTCATCATTCCAGAATCTCTAATGGCTCATACTATGAAGCACAACAAACTATCAGATCAATTACAAACAGATATATTCATGCTGAAAACTACAATGCTGCAAGCGAATTACTATATCAAAGTTCCATGATCTTGGTGGAGTTCAAGAAATTTGACGAAGCATCTGATTTATTCCTTTTCATGGTTGAAGTTTTTGATAAAGATAATAAAACAGCACATGATTTCAAGAACCAAGATCTGATCAAAGTGGTTAATTTTTTCAATGCACTTCCCGTTGATGATCCGAACATGCTAACTTTAACAAAGGAGATCTCTAAATTCACCCAAAAGAAATCTGGAAATGACGTGGGATTCCCAACTTTGAACCTTCTTATTGGAAAAAAACTATATTATAGTGGATCAGCTGATCTTGCTTCTTTATCCGAACCGTACTTGTTTTTAAGTGGAGATAAAGATGAGGAAGGCCTTAATCTGTTGATCGAATTGAATTTTCAAACATATTTGCAGGACGAAGATGTTGAATCTTTCGGATTGTACGCTTCTAGATTGGTGCTTCCATACTTGATTTTATCCAACCTCAAATTTGCTAATCTGTCTTTGACAAGAATGATTTCACAATTGAAAGCAAGCGAAAGATCTCAAAGCTTCATAATTCAGACCGAAGATGGTTTGGATATTTTTGCTACCGAAAACAATGGTTCACAACTAGTCAACTTCTTATCGTTATTGATAGAGATTATAGAGAGATCATCAAAAGAGAATGCCACTAATTTTAAGGTGCTGGTGAATAGATACAAGCCTGTGTTGCAAAAATATGAGCATATCCTGCCAAAGGTGAACACCATTGGTCAGAACTTCTGTTCTGTCACTGTCATCCAACAGCAGACTAATATGCTACAGCAAATGATGAGTGGTCTACTAGGTGGTTCTTAGATTTACACTGAATTACGTTTGATTTACGGCAATAGTTATAACATATTACAGAGAAAAGTATATTTGTATCACACGAAGAATAAATGGTAAAAGGGTGCGTAGAATGATGCTTGCAGCTGTAAGCAAGGTGATCAGTAATCATCGGTTTGTGGTTGCGCATCAAGTAGTTGGTTTGAATGCTCATCTATCTTAACAACCACACAATCTTTCTTGATACGTGAGTCATTCAATGCCTCAAGTAACTCGGGTCTGTTTGATTTATGCAATTCATGTTTCGCTTCTTCGTAGGTACACCATTTTCTTTGTCTTTCTTCAGATTCAGGCCATTTATCACACAATTCGCCAACTTCCATTTCATAGAAATGAAATTCACTTCTTGGAATCTTGATTCCATCGGCATTTCGCAAGTCAATGATGTTACTGTAATCTTTTTCCAGATTTTTTTTCTTGACAAATCTGTGATCTTCGACGGGTGGTAATTTATGCGATATCTTACCTGTTACACCTGCTTCTTCCCAAGTTTCCCTTCTGGCAGTCAGCTTAAAGTTGTTCACCTCATCTATTTCGATTCCACCTTTTGGAAAAACCCACTGATCAGCATGTTTAGAAGAAGAGATCATCAAAACCTTATCATGAAGACTGTTCAAAACAATGCATCCAGAAACCAATCTAGCAAGCGTTTCTTTATTGTAAACTTGAGTAGCTCTTCCTTCTCTAGACTTCTCGGTCTTCACAAAGTGGTAATCATCGTCGTATCTTTCTTCGGTATCGCAAGTTGACACATCAAAGAAGAACTTGTCCTTCACGGAGGTTGGGTCCAAAATTAAGTCTTTTGGATCATTCGTAGACATATTATGCTGGATATTTGATCAAGTTGATGGTTATGGATGAAGATCGAGAAATTTGTTTCCTATGATTCAATTGATCGAGTAGAAGTACAGGTATTAAGGTTAGAATACAAATGTTCTTCGCAATTATCACTATTATCAATCAGATGATGCTTCCCCAGACGCAAAGAAATTAGACACTTGACATCGCGCTCGCAACCATCAGCGGATGATTACCACAGCATACTATATATATAGATAGATGGCCAAGGGAAGGTGCTCATAAAGCAATCTTCTAGATCTTTGAACATTCTATTCACAATATCAATATGATATGGATTCGATGTCAACTCTTCAGTGATTGCTCTCTATTTTGTCTCTCCTCCGTATACAACTATATTTCAGGTATGCCGGGATCACCAGTCAAATGTTACGACATCCTTTCTTTATGTAACACATTATAATCTTCGAAGCCTATGGTTTATTTCTAGCAATGTTTATCTTTCGTTCAAGCAGCTCAAAACAAAAATGCCAACTCGGTATCACTTTATGACTTCCTGCTATAGAATAATTAACCAAAAATCCTATCCATTCAAACTCCATTCCTTGAATTTACCTTTCATAAGTCCTACTTTAGAAGATCTGCCATTGATCCACATTGATCAACCTTGGTACTTGGTGCTTGTTGTGTGGTATGGTATGTGAGACGCGTTTCATCCCACTTGTCGGGCCATATATTGTGTTTGTTCATGAGTGCCTCTTTGAGATCCGGGACATAAATACTGCAAGTTATGTTAAGAAGTAAAAATTCAAAATTATGCTGGAATTTGAAGATATTCCTCCTTTGGCAACAATGAGCTTACTGACTACATTCATCTGAATAATCATTAGAACGTTTTTTTAATCGTACACATAAAACTAATAATACAGGGAAAGTGGTGCTAGAACAAGACCAAGTACAACACGTTTCTTTTTGAAAAACACCCGATAATCAACAACCCATTCGACACTAAAATACATGTAATTCACAAACTTCCTTGAAGATAATCTGTCTTTTAAGTGTCCATCATAAAAATAAAGATTGATTCCACAATTCAGTCTGAATAACCACCGAGATATGTAAAGCACACAACATAGAAACTTATTACTTCCTTTGAAAGAAAAACTCTTTAGAATATTCGGAAGTAGTTCCATAAAGTTTCAATTATCAACAAGGAGAGCATGTTTAGCACAATTTTTATCATTTGGGTCCATCATCAAATAGATACAATTGTTTCATGCTCCCCTCATTATATGTAAACCATGTTTATCTTGACGCAGATGTAAGTCAGAGTTTTGAGAGGGATCATATTCTAGCCTTCTCTAAAGCAATAGAGCTGATCAATTCCGATTGTTATGTGTTCCATCAGCTAAACAATCTTCCTTGGATCTGTAAATGCTTGTAAAGAGTAACTTAGAAAATCAACCCTCATAGAAACAGCGGATGCAGTGTTGAGGAGGATATCCACCTAGGTTGACTTATAAGTTAATAAAAATCAACCCAAGTAATCTAAAAAGATGATATCATAAATGATATTTGATAAAGCGACGAAGAAGGGAAAAAACCAAAAGTGATTTGAAGCTACCTGTGAAAAGAATTTGAACTTTAAAGGAGACACTCACCTCTTTATATAGATTTCAATATTTACCAAAAAGACCAAAATTTCAATTCAACTGGACTGGACTGGAACTTGATCGGACACAATCATAAAATACCCAAATATCCCTATTGTTCAAATTGCCAATACCATCTACACAATTCGCATCTCTTACGATGAATCGATTTTGACTAGTTCAACTAGAGCCTCACCAATGTGCATCTCTATTGTAAATCGGCCAGCGAGACTGGACCGGGTAGTTCACACGTGTACATCACGGCATGTTGACAAAAACGCAGCAAAAGCGGCCTATTCAAATACACACAATGAGAATAGAAAAATTTGCGGCTTTGGTAATTATTGTTATTGTTTTGCAAGACAAGTTCAAGTTGCTTTCATAATTGGATAAATTGGAATGTACGGCATAATTCTTATGAGAAAAGCGTCAATGTTGAATTTCAATTGTATGCAGCTCCAACACCACCCTAGAGTTTAATTATCTCAGTTTGGTCACCGCTCCTCCCAGATTCGCAGATTCCTCCTACTTTGGCCGGAATTTCACCGACACCATCCTCAAACGGAAATCAATGGATCTAACAACAAGTTGTCACTATAGTGGTTGGAGTTTCCTTACTATATCTTGAAAATGGCCTAATCGAGTAACAGAGTTCGTTAACAGGAAAAGGAAAGCAAACAAGAAATATTCGGTGCAACTTGGGGTTCAAACATGCACTGTTTCCTATGGGTTTTATATACAAAAGAAGCCACAATCAGGCTGAAAAGAATCACATTTCAGACGAAAGAACAGAAGAGTTTGAAATTACTAGTTCAACTCTGCATCTTTGTTAAACTTCTTGCATTTTATAGGCCCCTGTACATGCCAATACAAAGTTTTCTTATTGATTGGTTATCCACTTTCCCGTCTACTGAGTTTATCTCTGGCGAACAAATAGTGGGGGATGCTCAGGTGCAGCTTGAATTCGGCGTTCCATATGAAATTATATATTTTGAAATACCATTCGTAATAAGTACCCATGCACTTAGCATACCAAAACTCGAGAATGTCTTCCTTTGATCTTAGAGAGGATTCGAATAGATTCCAAAAGCAAATAATTTATTGCAGATCGTACATTCCTCGGCTAATATTGTTGCTATAAAAGTTAGACAAGAATGAATGGCTAATGAGCTTTTAGTGAACTTTCCAATGATCGAAAAATTGGTTTCCAATATGCAGTACCTTTAGACTGAAAAAAGCTAAAAAATTCACCATCCTAGAAGCTTGAGGCTTAGACACACACTGGGCAAAAAATAAAACAATCTATACCCAACTGGTCAGTGGTTTGACTTCTTACTTTCATGTGATTTTGAAGAGACAAACATTCAAATGTAATCTTGTCAAGAATGAGAGCTCACCTGATCAAAACCATCAATCAACATTCTTCTTAATTCAAGAGAATATAACTATCAGATTTGCGAAATGCATCTGAACTATATTTTTGGTGTCTAAAATAGTCTGCAGATCAGTAATATTATTGTTCTCTCATAATGGACGCTATCCAGAAAAGTGTTTTTACGTAAGGATCTATGGCACTAACAACTTCCAATGCTTAAGAATTTAGCCGCTTGTTCTGTTTCTGCGAACGGTATGAGAATGAACAATCTTACTTCTGTTCTCTGTTCTCTAATTATAATATAGCATCTGGAATGTATCAACTCGCTAATTAAATTTATGGAATCAGTTAAACGAAGGCATCCCTATGTAAATTCACTAATGGAATATACATGAGTTGCCATCTGTAGAATCAGTTTAACATACCATCTGCTTCAACCAGACAAACGGGGAACAAGCAGAATGTCAGTCCAATGTGGTGATTGTATAAATATAACAGACAATCCCTAATTCTCTACAATACTGATCCACACGATAATAATATCTTGATTCTTTACTAGTGACAACCAAAAGAGACTTATGTCCCATGACGAAAACAACTTGCGTCTATATTCAGCAAGTACATTCAATTACAAAAACTGCTTTGAATAGATTGAGACAGTACCATAGCATTTTAGTAAATGAATGGCTTCAGTAGATGCTTTGTAGGATATGATGTAATTCTGAAATTCCTTGCACCAAAAAAACGAAGTACTGTAGAGGAGATAAATTGGTGATTTAGATAACAACAGTTCAGCTTGAACATTGTTTGTAGTCCCATTGCACCGTTGCATGTTCTATTACGTAATCAATAACGCAAGCTTCTCGATAATTTCTCCACCGCCCTGAATCGTGTGATTGGTGCAAGGAATTCATCGCGCGATGGGAACAACATTTCTTGTGACTGCGAAAAATTGAAAGTCACGTGCGCAGATATTCGCTACATGATCTCATTACAGTTCCGTTACATGGGCTACAGATTGGACTATACGAAACAACCTAACATCAAGTAGTTATTAACCATGATATTAGTATAAGATGTATATATCAACCTTTTTAGTATTATATGCTCATAAAAAGAGGAATGATTATAGTGCCGTTTGACTTATAAATTAAATGTAGGAAATAAAATCTGTGGATAATAGTAACAACATAACACTTATCTTAAACGACGAGCTTCTCTTTCGGATTCCATCAAACATAGGATGTCGTTTTCTCTGACTGGGCCCTTGACGTTTCTGACAATGGTTCTTGAACTGTCGTCTAAGAATTCAACTCTGACTTGGGTGACACCACCTCTGGAACCGGTTCTACCTAAAACCTTGATAACCTTAGCTAAAGTAACTGGAGTCTTTGAGTCCTATAAAATTGTGTAATCAAAACGATTGGAGTAATAGTTAGTATATGATGCTTTACTTAGGCTATGGATAGATGAATATGCAATAAACTGAGAGAGTAGTTCCCGATAATGTGTCTCTGGTTGGTGTCTGGACTCTTGGATATCTCCATATATATTTCAATATCAAAACATGGTTGGTATGTTGGGTGGACCATCCATTTGATGTTTCAAGAGATGTATGTTTTGCTGATTCAGATCATGTTGGTAAGTGGGTAAGCATATGGTTGGCCTCTATAATTTGAACTGTCTTCTTTCCAAGTGGGTTGAAATGTATCATGGTAAGCTGTCTCTGCAATGCAATGCAATTCATGTGATGATGTGATTCAAGCATACCATTTTTGTAATATGTATTCAATGATATGTACTTTCGTAGTTATTCTGAAAATGTGAATTTTAAACACGTATAAGACACTATGAAATGTTGAAAAATCAGAGAGAAAAGAAAAAGACAGAGGAGAGACCGTGCACACCGAGTCGAGTGTGCCTGTTTCCCACTCTGCGAATCTCAAAATTTTTCTCTTCTCTCGCTGTGCGTGGATCCACCAAAAACTGTTTCCGCAAAACTGCGTTTCTGGAGAAGGCCGGGTAAGCCTGTTTTTCAATTTCTGAGCACGACCATCTGTCTCGCCTGATTTGTTTATCAGGCTATTTTAATGGGATTGTATAGTAAACTTACTCGAACTGGTCTTGTCTGGCCAATTGGCTCGCTATTAACCTACTTCTTCCAGATATTAAGAACTATTGATACATTCAACTTGATTATTCAACAATGAGCACTACAAAAATTGCCAAATCAATAGCCGTCTTTGGCGGAAATGGGTTTCTAGGTAGGTAGTCTATCCCATTTGATATAATTTCTCACACCCCCCGCAATTTTTTTTACTAACATAACAGTTCAACCACATTCAAAAGGACGTAGGATCTGTGAAACCGCCACACTTAGAGGATACAATGTTACATCTATAAGCTCATCGGGTTCCCAACCTAAAAATCTGTTGCCCTCTGATAAAAATTGGGTGAATAGTGTCAAGTGGACGAAAGGTGATGTCTTCAAACCCGATACATACAAGGAACAATTGAAAGGGGTTTCCGCAGTGGTTCATTCAATAGGAATATTGTTGGAGAATCAAGACTATAAGAAAGCTGTGAGATCCAATGATGATATCTTCAATGAAATACAATCTTTCTTCACAACTTCCAACCCAATGAAAAAGAATCAGTACTTGAATAATACCTACGATCAAATGAATACACAAAGTGCATTGATACTCGGAGAGTCTCTAATCGAAATGAACAAAGACACAAAACCGGCTTTTGTTTATATTTCCGCTGATCGCAAATTTCCAGGTGTTCCAATGGGATATATAGAATCTAAAAGAAGAGCAGAATACGAACTATATCAACTTCAACCTAAATTAAGACCGGTGTTTATGCGTCCAGGGTTTATGTACGATGAATTGAGCAAGGAATCTAATTTAAGATCAAAGATAAAAAACACGTTGAATGTGCTTGATGCCGTCAACGAGAAACTTCTATGGCACAGTCTAGATGGAATAGTGAGACCTCCTATCTCAACTCAGCTAGTTGCCAAATGGTGCATTGATAAGATTGAGGATGACGAATTTCATGGACCGGTTCTTCTTGATCAGATGATAAATGTTAAAAAGTAGGTCAACATCTATGTATACAGCACCTTAATATATCCAAAATGTTGATCTATTCTTCTTAGATCAATTTTAGTATCTCCTCGGATATTATCGGCGGTAAGATCACTAGAGCTTGAGAGCCATTCCGAGTAATGCAGTAACCATTTTACTGAACAGAACATGCCGTATTTGGTCTTAGCGTAGTCTAAGAATTTTGAATTCGTATCTGTCTTTGATCTGGCTTACTTTCTATTATCAGGTACCAATACCCCAGATTGGCAGACAATAATGCTGCCATACGCTCACTTCAAATATGGGTCGGCTACATCGCGTTTTCGTTTGAAATTTTAGCGAGATAAGGCAATTAAGCTGAAAATTATGTACCTTACTATTATCTCATATCAATCAAGTTTATCACAAAGATCTATAAGAATTGCTATTCTTTGAAATGGAAATTGGTCTAAAACATGTCTAAACCGTGCAACAAATTACCCGAGGAAGACCCTTTATTTGAAGGTTCTGAAAGCAGTTACTTATCCACATACAACCCATCCCCGTACGTCCCGCTGCCCAACAGACAAACAATAGAATCAGATTCAGACCTGGAAACACCTCAATTCTATAAATCAAATACAATTGGAAGTAAAACGGATGTTCGTCAGTATATCAGCATCAATAATCCCGTGAATTTGGAACGCAGGAAAAGCTCAGTGATTGACGTGCAGAACATGTTCAAAAGAGTTGACTCACTAAGGTCAATGAGACCTCTTAGATTGATTGGAAGCTTTAAGAGTCTTGCAGACTGGGCCAGTTTGGAGAAGTCTGAATCTGAATTGAAAAAGATCAAAAAATCAAGAGTGAGAGCTTATTATGAGTTTCAAAATGAGCTTCTTAAAAGATATGACTCAATTGATAAGTTGTTGGATTCGGGTATCCATATGTCAATGATTGAAAACTATGGGAATCATGATTCGGTTGAATCTGCAGAGGGCCTGGAACGTGCTCCTGCAGATATTGACATTGAAGGTGGGAAAGCCATGGGGTACGATCCAGATGATGGAGGGTCCCTTGTTGAATTTGCGATACATGTTAACTTTATTATTAATGTTGTGTTATTGCTGGGAAAGATTTTCGTCACCTATCTTACGAAGTCGATGTCGATCATTGCTTCTTTGGTTGACTCCGTGTTAGATTTATTGTCAACATTCATTATATTCTTGGCTAATAAGTATGCATCGAGAAAATCTTCAATGTTTCCAATTGGTAGAAGAAGACTTGAACCTATCGGTGTGTTAGTATTCTCGGTTATCATTATGGTTTCATTTCTGCAAGTTTTAATCAATTCAATCAGTGACTTGATGAATGGTGCACACGAAGTTGTGAATTTAACAAGTACAGCTGCCATGATCATGGTTTTCACAATCGTTGTTAAGATCCTATGTTTTCTATGGTGTGAGAATGTCAACAATTCATCTATTCAGGCATTGGCAGAAGATGCAAAGACAGATGTTGTTTTCAATTTCTTCTCTATAGTTTTTCCAATAGTGGGATCGTTGATACGTATTTGGTGGTTGGATGCACTTGGCGCTTGTTCTTTGTGCGTTTATGTTATTTATCAATGGGCATCAATTGCATTTGAGCATATCAACAACTTGAGTGGAGCAAGTGCCTCGAGGGAGGATTACCAAGAAATATTGTATTTGATAACAAGATTTAGTGAAAACATAAATAAAATCAAAAACTTCCGGACATATCATGTCGGAGATTTCATTAATGTTGAAGTGGATATTGTTATTGTTCATCCCGAGATGACCATGAAAGATTGCCACGATTTAGGAGAATCTCTACAGTACGCTATCGAAACGTTACCCTTTGTTGAAAGAAGTTTTGTGCATCTGGACTACAAAGAAATGAACTTTGTGGGGCATATCACCAAGTGATTGGAATTGAGTTGAGGCTGATGGCTGGATGCAATTAAAATATACAACTGGGGACCGATTATCAATTATTTTGACTTTTCAAACTAGGTTATTTGACTGCAGGCTTTTTTCCATTGTCAAAACTAAATCTCCTATTGTGTAACCATACTTTTGTTTCTAAAAACTGTATAATATATTTTGGGTTTTGCTGCCTGGTTGACTAGGTTGGAAGGCTTTCCCCAAAATAATATGGCTGTGCTCTTCCCCAGCTGCCATCGAGTAAATAAAGTTGTTCTGAGCGGTATCGCAAAATCTGTGTGAAGGGCAGGCCTACATGAATGAAATAGTTTTGTAATACTAAACCATTTTCATAATCGTCTCTGGAGTACCAGATTATTATAAGAACACTCTATTGAATGAAGAAAACTTTCACCACGGGAACTTCCGCTTTAGCCAGAGATCAATTGCTCTCTAGAAGACCATCTCAGCAAGTGATAAGTGCTGAAGTGACCCCAACTGCCTCTTCTCATAAACACTCAACCGAAGGAGAAATTACCCCGAATGAAGAAGCACTGTACAAGTCGGTTGAAGATGAAGCCGATCCCCCTCCTAAACATCAAAAGAGTTCCTTTCTATCAAAAATTTACAAGTTTTTCAAAGTTGGTGCCATTTATCCTAACGTTGACTCTATCACGCGTGATCAATTGGCAAACGAAAGATCATGTCTAGCGTATGTGAGAGTCTCCATGACACTGCTGGTTATGGCAGTTACCATTGTCCAACTTTACAAAAAAGTATTAATCTTGTCAATTGTGGGAATTCTTGACGAAGGCTCATACACTGACGAGGAGATATTAGAACTCAACTACGCATTCGAGCTTTATACTACTTTCATCCAACCGCTTGGGATCCTAACCTGTTGTATCTCAATCTACAGTTTGGCAATTGGAGTATTTAGATACTTTGTTAACATGAACCATTTGTTTGGTGAGAACAATTTCATTGCAGGAAAGATTGAATTCTTTTGGCTGTTTATATTTTTGGTGGTGGTAAGTCAGACTTCTTTTTTGCTCCTCTTGAATCATATCTGGTCATTTTATCAAAAACATTTTACTAACTTACACCCCCACACAAAGAGTATTATTTACACGTTGTACAACACAATCAAACTAGATCACTGATGGATCTCGTTATTTTTTGATGGCGCGGAGAACTTTCTGTTGAGACAGAGAAATACAGGTTTTATCAAAATCTCCAGTGACAGGTCAGCCTGCCATTATGGATCTGAGATATCCTATGACCCAAGATCAGTATGCCAGGTACTATATCATCAGAAGAAGAAATCGAATTACATGACTTATCAAGTAGCACTTCCGAACAAGTGCAAGAAACTCATCCAGATACCTTCTTTGCGACATATGTCAACTTAGCAACGAACAAATTAGACGGAGGAAACCCTGCTCGAGACTCGCTATCAAACGAAAGAACCATGCTAGCATATACAAGAACATGTATTTCGTTTCTGTTACTAGGTGTAGCAATGATACAATTCACTAAATATTCAATATCTGAAGAGATTGAACTTCAGTTCGAAAAAATATTAAAGTTTCCAACGGCGAACAAGGCCATGGTTGAAGAAATAAGGCATGACATAAAAGTTATCAAGACATTTGGCAAACCGATAGGTGTCTTAGCCATTAGCGGAGCAATAATATCCAGTTTACTAGGGCTGATAAGATTTTTGCTTCTACATCTGAATGTATTTCCTAAGGGCAAGAGCTTCAAAGAAGCAAGTCGATTTGAAAGTGGATCAATATACATTATTATCGTGTACTTATGTGCATTTTCGGTAAGTGAATTTTATGAAATTTTTACTAATCTCAATTACAACCGTGATATCAATACTAACATAAAACTCCTTTGACTCTGTGAGTTCTTTTCAGGTTGCCATACTGACATTGGTATGTATCTGTATATTCTAGATGACGGTATGCCGTTTGATTACGGACTTGGTGGGTATGGGTATGTGTAATTATAAATTATGTACAGTAAATAAGCTTTTGATATGCTAATTCCTAGTTTACAGTAGTGTTCCTAGTCGGAACAATAGTATCAAATCACATTGCAGTGAATCACATGAGCAAGGGCGATGCGCCGCTGTCCAGAGATGTGTGGTTTCAGCCACAGTGTGTAAATTGTGGATCGCTAACTGGGGTATGTTGACGGTATGCGTGCATGTGTTCACCATGCGGTACGTTCTCTTGGTGTTCGACCCTTTCTCAACACACCCATGATGAAGATATTTCTAACCCTTTCTTCTGAATTCAATACACCATATGTGAACTATTGGTCATCTCTTCTCTGAGTCTATCCATTATTATCACAAGGCTGCTGCATCCAACAAAGTTAGGATAAACAAAACGTACATCTACCCAACGCATCATATTATATACAACTGAAATCGCAATGGTGAATAGTATCAGACAAGGGGACCGAACTTCACAACTCCAAACTGAGGGTCGGACATATAGCTCAGCTACATTCTCAAGTGTAGACAATGATGAGTCTCTCATGCAAAGCAGACACTCTATACTTACTCCAAGACAGGTATCCATCAAGACTCCAAAAACTTTCCTAAACTACGGATCATTGCTACTTGAAAATAAAGGATCGGTAGCAAGAGATCATTTAGCATCAGAGAGAACCTACTTGGCTTGGCTACGTACTTCGTTGAGTTTAGCCTCCATTGGTGTTGGAGTCACCCAATTGTTAAAGCTAGGAAATGCAGACGGCAGCTCGGATGAGGATAAAGCACTTTTGAAAACCTTGAGTAAGGTTATTGGGTTATGCTTTATAATTATTGCATGTATGACTCTCTCAATAGGAACGTTTAGATATTTTAGCATACAGGGGCTACTTACAACTCGAAATGAGTTTCCCGCCAGCAAACTTGGAGTTGTCTCGGTTTGTTTTTCGGTCGTTGTTCTATCAGTTGCTGTATTAATTATTGTATTATGTTTATGAGCTTTGGGTATCTTATATTTTTGAACACTTTATGGTTTAATTTGAAACTTTTATTGGTTGATTCCTCTGTAATCCAGATAGATGACTTTTCGAGTAGTGTTGCCTGTTTATATTAACAACCAATGATTCCACATAACTAATTCATCTTTTGGTTATTCTTCGCCCACAAGGAGACACACCCAAAGAAATTCGGCGAGGTAAAAGGGCACCCAAATGGAGGAGCTTTGTGAAAGTAGTGCTAGAGATCAGATCAAATACGAAACTAATGAAAACGTCTGCAGGCACAAGATAGCTTCATATCAAACTCATCTATCTCTTATCAAACACCGTTGCACCGCCGCTTCCTGTACTGTCACGTGCATCATGAGAGGGTTGGTTTTTGTGCCCTCGAGCGAGAGATTAATTTTTTCGTTCTTCTCAAACGAAGAGAGAGAGCGAGCGAGGGAGCCCGGCGTGTCTGTCTGTTGCAGAGCATCTTCCAGTCCTACAAGTGAAATCACTCTAATTCACGTAAAGTACCTTATACTACACATATAGTCATTATAACAGTACCACATACATACTTTAATACATCAAAATGGTATGCAGCATTAAACTACAACTGCACAAGACAACAGAATCATGCTTACTACTGAAGAGAATAGCTATACACGATTTTCAAAGGGCAAAAAGGACTTAAGAAGTTTCTGTGGTGACCTTTCCATAGTACTCCATAAAACAACCTGAACCTGTATCCCAATCAGTTCCTTGTCACACACATAGAATAAACAACAACCCCATAAGACTTATCTTTCAATGGAAAACAAACCACATAGAGGTAAACCAAATATCGAACCAGAAGTCAATTTGGTATCCCAAACAGTATTGGATAACGTAGCACTGCTACTGTTTTGAAACATACCGTTAAGGATATGTAACCTGAAAACAAGATTCAAATACTCGATATCCTCCGTGATCGATTTCAACATGAAGAAAGCTATTCTCCGATCGTGAATAAAGTAAAAGATCCGTGGTCATAACTTGACTAACATTCCAAGACATTTCATACTAACATGATACATTTTGTTTTTAATTTTTATTATAGGGTAAAGTTCACGGTTCATTAGCCAGAGCAGGTAAGGTTAAGTCTCAAACTCCAAAGGTTGACAAGACCGAAAAGCCAAAGAAGCCAAAGGGAAGAGCTTACAAGAGATTACTTTACACCAAGAGATTCGTCAACGTTGCTACTACCCCAGGTGGTAAGAGAAAGATGAACTCTAACGCTAAATAAATTACATAGCTGTTGTTAGTTAATAAATCAAATAAGCAAATATCAGATTGATATATATATTATAGCCATTATGCGTATTTTATTTTGTCTTTTTATGTTCACATTCCAAATATAATTACTATTATCAGTATTGTTGTTACGTAGGGAGTATTAGTCAGAATTTAGTTTTCATTATCTGGTACAATTTAAGTCTATATATATATGCTCACAAAAACCCAGCAATCTTCAATAAATAGTCGATCAGAATACCAAAGAAGAAATAGTGACCAGTGTTGATGTTGTTTTTGAACCAGTACCAGCAGTTGTCTGGGTTGTCTAAGTCAACTTTTCTGATCATATCGAATAATCTGTAACCTCCAATAGCAGCCCCTAAATAGAAGCCTGGTCCCATACCGGCCAAGACTCCGCTCAACGTGTAACAACCCATTTGAGCAACAGTCAATCCTGTGAATATCTTCTTTGACTTGGTACCCCAAGCAAGTGCAGTGGATTTAATTCCTGCTTTTGTATCGTAAGCTTTATCTTGATGTGCATAGATGGTGTCATAATGCATACACCAAAAAAAACCACTCAAATACAATGGAATCATAACGGGCCAATTCCAAACACCCATTGCAGGGAATCCAAGTAGTGCACCCCAGTTAAAACAAGCGCTTAAAGAAACTTGTGGGTAGTATGTAAATCTCTTGAATAATGGGTAAGTACCAACTAATACCAATGATGATGCGCCCAACACAAAACAATCTAAGGGAAGTTGTAATAAAACCATTAGACCAACACCTAGTTGAGCACCTAAGAATCCAATTGCTTTGTTGACAGGAACTCTTCCTGAAGTAATTGGTCTTTCACAAGTACGAGCAACTTTGTTATCCAAATCTCTATCTAGTAGATCATTGATAGTACACCCAGCACCTCTCATGACAAAAGCCCCAACGGTAAAAACGGTTATCATCCAGGCAGTCGACAGCAGAGGTGCAGCAGTCATATAAGCTGCCATGGTGATTGACCACATACAAGGACTCAAAAGTAGCAAAGTACCAATAGGTTTTTCAATACGCATTAGTTCCATGTATGGGACAATCTGTTTAGGAAATTTTCCGACAAACCCCAAACCATTTAGTCTGGCAACTCTTGCAGCCTGTATTTCTTCTGGTGTAAATGTTGGAGTTTCGGTATTGATCACCGAAGGCTTGTTGGATTTTGGTGATGTTGATAGATGTCTGTTGAACAGCAATGAATGGTATTGTGGTAATGCAACAGGTTTGTTCAATGTCGATGGAAACAAATAAGTTGAAAACCTTTGGGCTTTAATGGCACCATTGAGAGCTGAGCGCCTACTCAAAGCTTGAGGTAAAAGTAAGAGTGACATTGTGATAGTATTTGCATGAAACACAGGTGTAACCACTTGCTTCTTATACTGGTGATTGGCACAGAATCTCTATATTCTGGTAATGAACTCTCCACCAAACGCTCTTTTGGATATCTCAAATTTTATCATTGGGCTTGCGCAAGCTGTGGGGCATTTTTGAGTAAGCTGTCTTGTCCACGGGTAACCTAGCCCTTTTCTGAAGTAGAACCAATTACAATTCATTCTTTCATGCTATCAACGATCTTTGAGCACCGATAAACACATAATCGGTTGTCATACTATATTACTTGAGTTCCCTTTCTCCGCTGTCGATACATCTTCCCCGGAACGGACATTTTTCATCTACTATATTGGAACAAACGTAGACGAATCTTGCGTAGAATTCATTTGTTTGGGATATTTTCATAGTACATATGGTGGAAATATACATATATATATATATATACAGTCATTTGATAGGGCCCCATAAACCATGTACTCATCGATAATGACTAAATGGCGAAAGACTCAACAAGCTATAACGAGAGTAGGGGGCTGGGTCTAGTTTAGTATGTGCTGTTTCGAAAAGTTCTTGTACTTCTCTAACATGATCAGTAAGAATATACATATATATACACATATCACAAACTCTTAGCGTCACTGTCTGCTGGAGACCAATTGGAGAGTTAGGCTCAAAAACTGATAGGTCACAAAATCGAATTGGCAAATTGGGGCAAAACCTTTAACCAGCCACAAATAACCTTTGAGGAAAACAAAAGTTGAAAAAGCGCATTTCTGCAAAAGGGTGAAAACAAAAGCATCCACTTATTTCGGGTTTCGTGTTTCCTTTATCTTCTTCCACTTCATTGGTACAATCATATATCAACTAATCTAACCAAAATGTTCAGAACATCCATCAGAAACTTCTCAACAACAATGAAGCCTCAATTGGCCAAAATGCAATTAATAGGCACCATCGGTTCCGAAATTTCAAAGCTATCCACTTCCACTGGTAGGGACTTCATCAAGTACTCTATCGCTGTGAACTCCAAGCAAAAGGGTGTTGAATCTACTTCTTGGTTCAACGTTGCTTGTTTCAATGAGGTTCAAATCAAATACATGGAGCAATACTTAGGTAAAGGTGCCAAGGTTTTTATTGAAGCTGATGTGTCAAACTCTTCCTACGAAAAGCCAGATGGTACTAAGGGTCAATCTTTAATGTTGTTCCAAACCAACTTTGAAACTATTAGATACCCAAAGGTTGAAACTGATGAAACTACAAGTGCTTGATCAATAGATATTCTAATTAATGTTCGTTAATAGAATCTCTGTGTCTCCGACTGATGTTTATCATTATTTGCCCTTAGTTTTGTGTATAATATATTTAAATTCCTTATCCTGTGTGTGTACGTACTTACTTAGTGTATTATAGAGTGTTTCAAAACAAACAAACAAGTAAACTGCGTTGGTATCTTTGACACTATTGGAATTTTCAACGCTGGGTATAACATTACAAGACTCAACGGTCGCATTTTTCAATAAGCAAAAGCTCAAAACTCCGGTTTGAGACTTGAATTGATAGATAAAGGTACGTAGCAGAAACAAAATTAATAAAAATAGACGTATATATGAAATGTTAGCATGTACATAAACATCCATACTGTTGGTTAGAATTTGTAATTCTTAACCTCATTCTCCATTACTTCAAGTTCATTGTCCAAATCATCGAAGAAACTATCATCAGCAAATGTATACTCTGTTTCTGTAGGGGACTGTCCATTTTTAGTTGTTGAAATGAATTCTCTCACATGGCTTCTTTCCTGCTGGGATATCGTATCACGGCTGACCATTTCATCAGAGTTCTCAAAACTAGTCTTCTGTTGTGATTGATCTTTCTTTTGCAAGAACTCAAACTTAGAGGAAAAATTGGCTAATCTTCCGAATAGCCAGTTTAAGAATGGAACCTTTTTGATGATACCACTGTACATCTCAATAGCATCTTCACCACATCCGAATAGGATGAAACTTACACAAGAAACAGCAATGTAGATTCCTCTATCAACGTCAAGACTCGAATAGTGGGGATATTTAAGAATAATGTTCCATAATATTGAGTTGTGGATGGTTGGTGAATAGAACTTCTTTTCCATACTTTCAGCTGCATTAACAACAACAAAGATTGCGAATGGGAATAGAGCAGAAACAACTAAGAAGCAAAATATCAACAATCTTGAAAACTTTCTAACGGTCAATCCCGTATTGGTGCACAACAGTATGTTCTTTGCATTTCTTCTTTTCACGAAAAAGGAGATCAATGTGATGAAGGACATGACCAAACTCAAGAAACTCCAGAATAATATCCAAAAATAAAATACCAAGATACTGACAGAATAATTTGAAAGTCTGAATCTGCAACCTGAGTACTTGAAGATAGAGTACCTTGATGATTGAGAAAAGTAAATAACACCCATTATTATCAATGGAAACAACACAACACATCCTAGTTCAATCATGATTCTTAATCTTCTATGAGTAAACCAATACACTGTAACATCGCTAGCCAGCAATATTAAAAACAAGTTCAAACTGATACAGAAGATCGCAGTCAAGCATCCAATACCAGCACCGACTTCCAAACGGACCATCACATCACACCATCCTTTACCATCCCAAGACTCGGTATAGTTATCACCTCCCCAAACAACCGCATCCACAAATCCCTTGATCATCATCAACTGTAAATATACTAGAAGACCGATGGCGGGGATATTTTTAGATTTGATGTGCCATGTCAAAGATGGAATGTTTAAGATAAAGCAGATGGAATGAAATGCTATGAAAGTAGCTTGTAAATTTACCATGTTCTTTTATTTCGGTTTTGAGTGAGCAAGTATTTATAGTATAAGAGAATCTCTTTCGTAGCATCCTTACAAAACCTATAACTCACATTTTAGTTTGATCGAATTCAGGTCTGTATATAAATAACTATATTATCTGAGACTGTATCAGAATTCCAGTTTGAAAAATGGCCTTTGCTATCCCAATGTGGAAATTATCTAGATGTGATGTGAAGCCGCCGCAAAAATCAGGTCCTGATTGATAAAATTTTGATAGTTCATTTTTATTTCACCTAAATATCACATTATCATACACATATAGTGTTGCGTAATACAAGTTGAGCAAAGGGAGATCTGGAGGTAGAGGTCTGTTGCGTCAAGCTGGCAGAATATAAAAAGAGGAGCGGGGGATGAAGAGATATCATAAAGCAACAGATTTTTTTAGAATTGTCCATATCGAATGATAGGCTTCTATGAGTTTGACTTCATGAAATGTTATTGGGACTTTTATGTATTGTGAATGTGCATTTAATATAGATATACAGTTCTTATAAAATATGACTGTGGAATATGAAGCAAGATCAACATGACAGAATCATTTACGAGACCTGCCACCAAGACACTTGTCAATATGAGCGGCAAACCGACTTCCAGCAATCTTTCTATCACAGTTTGAGCATTTGAAGTATATCTCAGAAGCACTTATGGCAGATCCATTGCTAACGCTATTCGATGATGTACTGCCATTCGATGAGTTTTTGGAATTGAGGGCATTGTAATATATATCTTTTCCATTTTTGATGAAGTCGAATCTTCCAATCTCAACATTTTGCAGATTATCGGAAGGTTGTGGAGTTCCTGATGATGAAGGTGTCTGTGATCCATTGTTTGTTGACACTGAAGACAGGTTGTTGTTTCTATTCAGTCTTCGTATTGATGATAAGCTTTCTCCATCTGTGGCGTTCCCATTGGTGCCATTAGAAGGGTTTAGTGGGTTGGTAGAGTCTATCAATTTTGGGTTTGCAACTGTTCCATATTGTTGTCGAATAACTTTCTCGTTCAAAATGGTTCTGGCAATGGTATCTTGTATTATTTCTATGAGCATGTCTTCCAGAATCGAGATCGATACCGATGATATCGATAGATCTTCAGTCATGTTGTTGTATCGGAAGTGTATTTGATGAGCTGTAAATCAGAAGCTAAAATATTCGTAATCTGTAATGTCAATCCACAGAAGACTAACAAACTATTGAGAAAGAGCAAAGCGTGTATGCTATGTCTACCGCTTTTGTACTCTAGAGTAGCTGGCGAACATTGAAATTTAACGAGATCTAATGCTACAGCATTTCAAGCTGATTGAGAAAGGTACAAAATGTTCAATTTTCAGGCGGTGTAGCACGAGCTGCCAAAAGTTTTGGGCCTATCAAGCGCAGATCTCTCTTCCTCCTCTGAGAAAGATCCATCTTCTACAAAGCACTGCTTGGTTCGGGGTAGCTGGTCGTATCTCCTATCCGTGATATTTGAACAATCTTATACACTATGGAGTTTGATCCAGAAGAAGATGCACTATCAAATATTGGTTCTGCTGAGGGGGTCAATTCCAACAAAAGCACTATTCTATCAAACGACGATGATGATGTTCAAGACTGGTCAATGATAGGAAAGATAATCAATCCTAAGAACAAGAGTTTCCCAACTAGAGGAGGTAAAGATTTTGAGCCTATAATTGACGAGCGTGGATCTGAACTTGGGACCCAAAAGATATCAGATTACGATATTGAGTCTCTTTCCAATTCAAGAAATGCAATGTATGATGCGTTGGTCAAAAAGAGAGGTTTAGTTTCGAGCATTCAAAAATTACCTTCTTCCACTATATATATAAATCTTGAGAAAAACAACTCTTGTTTTATGGTCAGACCAAAGGGAAAGTTTTTGGAGAACATGGGGAGAATTGATAGAGAGGGAATATGCCACTTTGAGTTTGAGGAAGCATTGTACCTTGTTGAAAGAGGTACCAGCATCTGCAAATTGTTCAAGGAAGATTGTCGATCTGGATCTGAAAAACTACCTCCTGTGAGTCTGCAAAGTATGTACTCCTTATTGATGAAAAACCCAAAAAATATTGATAATTACTT